>DWEC01000944.1:0-14714 GCA_018245735.1 Microceris miodesmiata
TCTAATTTAGATTTTCTAGTAGTGGTTCGGAGTTTGGATATGCGCCCGATGCATGGCAATAGGTTCACCACCTATTCCATAGTGGAACAAACGTAACCGGTGAAACGTGGGAGTGTTCTGCATTCCTCTCCCTACCTATTCGGGGATTACAGGCGTGAAGTTACGTTTAAGTTACGTTTTGGTCTACATAAACATAAAAGTTGATCTACATAAAAATGAAAGTTGATCTCGAGCCAATATCGTTGTATACGAAAAAAGTTGACCCTATCAAGATATCAATAATAACATATTAGAGGACCCGATGCAATTCTAGCATTTGCAGGACCAACGCGGAAATTGCTAAGTCCAAACAAAGATACAAAGTAATAATAAATAGGTAGGTACATGATTAAATTATGCACCGGCTTAACTCTCGCATGTTTTTCAGGATAACCCGAATAATTTCGGAACTATCCGAGGTCCTTTTCCTACGTCGATCACAGCGTGGTCGTGGTAATGACAGTTTATAATATAATCATGTTCATAAAATATGCGAAACGTTTATTACGACGACAAGAATCAGTAAAAAAAAAAAAAAAATTCGCTCAATCTACAACCTGTACATATATCGTCTCCAAGTTACTAGCTTGATCCTGCAACTTTCTAAGCGAATCAGTTCTTATATCATTGCCGTCAGGATTGGTCTGTAAATTAGAGTAACCATTAAATTCAATCCCTTAAATTATAATGCATGAATCATGAAATAAAGAAAATACTTGTATTGTTGAAATGGGCCTTATAAAATTATTTAATGTGAGGATTCCATCTTGCTTGACTGGTTTCGTATGTGTTTTAGATTGTATCTCTTCCAGCAAATACAGTAATTTCTTTGTGCTGTCTTTCAACTTGCCTATTGAATCCTAAAACAACAATAAGTAGTAGTATGTAACAGTAACAAAATACGTATCTACGATTTATTTTGTTACCGTTATTTAATCTATTCATACATTTTAAACTTACAAGTTTAACATGACAATATGTTTCCAAAGATTCATCGCATTCGTTACATTTGTCTTCTACGACATCGTTTATATTTTTTACGGATGAATATCTGAACGCATTTGCCTTTCTGGTAATATCTGGGTTCAAAAGTCGGTAAGTTAAATCACTGATAACACTTATTTTCTGTGACGACAACCGTGGAAACGTGTAACTTCCTTCATTTATAATAAATGAAGAAGATGTCGGTGTATAGCCCTCTTTAACTGGATCTTCCATTGATACATAAGAAAGTAAATGTAAACGTTTCTAAAACATGATTAATAGGTGATGAGTGTTATTAATTAGTACCAATTAATTCATTGTAACAGTAATTAATGTAATAAAATAAATGGATGGTTTTTGGTAACTATTGCAGCCTATTATCCATGATCACGTAATTTTTGAATTTTTCTGCCAAAATTGGCAACCACAGTTGTGTTACAAGCACAATAAAGTTATTTTTTAAAATACATCTGTTTAATTGTCTACGGCTTAGTAAAAATAAATCGACTATATTTAAAAGAGTTACGTCTAAGGTTAATAATTGCTGTTAAGAGCACAATTTTTGTATATAATTATATTCATACGTTACAATATGTGTAATATTGAATCAATGTACTATAGCATTTATGTGTCTCACTAACCTAACGCTTTTGGTGTTTAAACTTTTATAAAGTTCTATATTATTTATTATTTATTGTAACATACAAGGCGGACTTAATATCTAATGGCATTCTATACCTTCTAGTTCATTAGTTATAGAATTGGGAGTCTAATCAGAACCTGACCAGGCAACCACCAGAAATTGTTACTAGAAAATCTAATTTATAAAAATCCAATAGAATCTGATCTGGCAATCGAATCTAGGGACTCTCGATCAGTAGGCACGTACTACTTAACCTACGACGAAGTCAATAAAGATACACACACACACACTCTATCGTCATGTCATGTTATGTCATCGTCCACTGCTGGACATTAGACCTCTCCAATGGCACGCCACTGAGCTCGATCTTCTGCTCTATGCATCCAACCACTGCCACCCACTTTGCGAATATCGTCAATGCACCTCCTACGCTACGTTTGCCAAGTCGTGGTCTCCACTCTAAAATATGTCTGCTCCAGCGCCTATCGGTTTTGCGACAGATGCGACCAGCCCACTGCCACTTCAGCTTGCTAATCCATAGTTAATAAAGATACAATTAGTCGAATTACGCCCTTAAGGCGGAATTAAAGACTGACACACTTTTCTGTGCGTGCGACCGGTAGCGTTATACGAAAATAATGATTCTATAGTATGTATAGCCAATTATCTGCAATTTTTCAAATTTTCTACATTAAACCGTCTCTTATGTTTATTAAAAAAATATGTACATTGTTCGAGTTGAATTTCAAATAATGTGACAGTAAAATTATGATTTATGTATTAACAAGTAGGTATGTATGTATCATGTTGCGACCTTTGACATTGACACTTGACAAGTTAAGCTTAGGATGTTGATGTTCTAACTTTTCGAACCCTCTGAGCTTTTTTGTACATAAACTTTATGACGTTCGTCAGAAAAAAGCCTAAAATTAATAAAAGGACATGAATAGTTATAAAAACAAAGTCAATTATGAAAGTCCATGCGATTCTGATAACGATTGGACAAATTCTTCAGATGATTCTAAATACTCTGACTCTGAAAGGTACTATACAGTTAGTTATACAATTTTATTTTAAGTGATAAATTGTAATTGTTATTATTTGCTTTAGCTCAGTTCCAGAATGGGATTCAGATGTAGGTGACGACGGAGAACTTGTTTATATAAAAGTGAAATCAAATGAAGGGTCTGTTGAATCAAAAGCACCATTGCTTGAAAACTGTGAAACTTTCAAATTAAGAAGTGATTTTAAAAGATCGTCGACCAGACGCTCCACTAGAGGTAGTATAATATTAAAGATCCTTTGATTCTAAAATTGAACAACGTTTATAAATACTGTCTGCTTGATATATAAATGTAGGGAAATGTTTATTTTTAATTATTTACACATAATAAGCAAATTCTGTTAGTGATTTCACACAAAAGTTCATGGAATGCTTCTAGTTTACCCTTAAATAAACATGGGGTAGATATAAGCATGAAAACTTAGAAATAGAATATGTTATTTAAATTTTACAAAAACACTATCTAATGGATCACATGCATATTAGACCAGTGTCTACTTCCAGTGGAAGTATATTATTATTTTGACGATCATTATTTTGGATTAGGTCGAATATTCAAGGTATTGAAGTCAAGAAAAGTTAAAAGCAAAGATAACATACTTGGTAAAAATGAAATTGGGAGGTCTGGTGCAAATGCAAATACAAAAAGTTCTATTGAAGACAATAATAAAATTATTATTGTTCAGGTAAGCAAAGGAAATTATAACAGTTCTTCTCTTTTATTCAGAATTTTTTTATAGAAACTATTACTGTATCCTATAATATATATATTATATATTCTTTATACTATAACTACATATATAGTATAGGAACTATATACATATTTTGCAGTGAATTCAAAGCTTTTATGTAACATCATGCTTGTAATCGCCAAAGAAGTAGGCAGAGCAGTGTAGTATACTCCTACATTTCACCAGTTACGTTTATATCCCATGGAAAAGGTGGTAAGTCAGTACTAGAAATTCTAAATTAGAAAGATCTAATAGTACCCAATCTGGGATTTGAACTCAGGACCTCCTGATCAGCAGTCTGACTTGCAACCGCTCAACTATGCATTAAGTCTTAGGCAATTGTTAGTTTTTAATTATTGTCAATGTAAACTTTTTATAGGTCAGCAAAACAATGATATTTCAAAGTGAAAAAAATTGTCAAATTGAAAAGCTATTTGGTTTGAGCTTGGGAACACATTCAAATGGCAAAACACTGGTGGTCGCTGATTTCTTGCCTGAAGCTAAAGCTATATATTCACCAAAAGTTAATATTGGTTATTATCTACAGAAGATAAATGGAATTGAAGTCACCTCATATAATATAAACAGTGTCTTGCAGAGAGTGAGAGAGGATCATGAGAGTCCCAAGTTGACATTCCAAGTTGTCACAGAAGAGATCAATGTTAACATAGAAAAGTTGCTAACTTCTAAAAGTCCTCTAGATAATTCTTTGATACAGTATATAAAAGAATCTATGTGCTCCGTTCTATATATTTGCTGCAATGATACAGAGTATCATGGCAATGATGAGAAAGGAGTCCTATACTGCTTTCCTGGTCCTTTCAATCAAAATTTCCTGTTCAACACTAGAGGAGCTTATGTTACATTGAACCATTTGGCTCCAAAATCTCTAGGCACCAGTGAGCCTGTCACTTCTACTGTGCTTTTCAATAATACATTCATAAATGTAGCATATGCATCACATTACAATGATTTATTATTGTTTGCAGTTCCAAATAAGCATATAGATTTGTTTGCAGCCAAAAGACTTATTACTGACATTGTGAAAATGCTAGAATTTCTATATGGTTCACTCAAATGTTGTTTTACTAAACCAAATAATGTGGACAAATTAGATGGACTATTTTCAAGAATTTTCATCACTCTGCTTTTCCATAACAAAAGCCAAGAGAAGGTTGACAAGGACAAGAAGATTGATATGAAGACTGTGTCACCCTTTGAAGATATGCTAGCAGCACATTCAGTTTCTCTTCCATTAGAAGTAAAAATTCAGGTTGATGATGCTGTAACTGAATTAGAAGCTGCTGATTACCGAGAGTGGGTAAGTGGCAATTTATCGCCTATCCTAAGATATGAGAATATGAGATTTAATCTATATTTGGACATAAACATGTATAGATTTATTATTCTTCTAGTTTCTTATTAGGGATTTAATTTAGGATCAGATGGTTAAATATGAGTCATCAGGATATTTTATGACTATGATATTAAAGACATTTCTTTATCAATGCTGATTGGCATTAAGTCTGCCCTTTGTTAACAACAATAAAGAATAAATAAATAAATTTCACCTTTATCTGGCTTAAGTGCCAAGTACAGCCATTTATAGCTGTAATTGTATCTGTCTCATGTCATAATAAAATTGGTGAATATAGAATTCTGGCCATGTTTCTCAATTTCAGACGGATGATGTTGAAAACTTTCAAAGGCTGTACACAGTAATTGGATCATGCTTATACTATGCGGGGCATTTATTAACATCCCATTTGCAAGACATGGATTTGATGGAGATACATTCATATCTTAAACTGAACGGTATTTTGAAATTAAGTGCAGAGAATGAACTAGAAAAGTTAGTTATGTGGAGGGAAGTGTTCATTAACGAACACAGAAATCAGAATAAACATGAAGGGAATGAGTATAGGTATACAATATTATTAATTTTTAATTGTTGTTATTTTCGTGATACCTATGTCACCCTTCTTCGATACCTACAATTGTGTATTAAATAGATGAAATTTTAAGGATGAATTGAAATTAATTTATAATATAAAATTAATGTTACATTGGAATTAAATCTGTCAGTTGTTATTTTCTGTAGATTATATAACACCAGAAACCATCAGATAATTGATATACAACTCATATTCATAAATGTGTTTTGAACATAACAGAAGGTCTTTAAAATCTTCTTTGAGGTCTTTGGACAGGTTAAAATCTTTGATAAGTATTGCAGCTGTAAAACATTTCTTTATTAATCCACTTTCGAAAATGATACAGTACATCAAAGGGTTTCAATGCCAGTGGGATGATTTCAAATCTCAAACTCCTCAACGTATAAATATATAAATACTATAAAATTTTTAGGATTCCAGATGGCCGCTGGTTCATCCTCATTGTTGGTAAGGGCCACTTCATTCTAGCCACGCTTATGGAAGCTGGTGGATGCACTGAAGATGTAAGTGTTCTTGATGATTGATTTTTATTTATTTATTACCTGAAGCAAGTTGAAAACAAGCTGTCACAAGTAGCGTAAGAGATCTCCAACTGACATTGTTATAACATTGGCACTGAACAATTGCATTGTGGATTGGAATGCAAGATAGGGGCTGTTAGTATCATTGTCCTGGTTAGTATGTATATTAGTACGAGAGAAGTTAGTATGATCTATTGGAAACTTGTGATCAATTCTTTAACATCATATAACATATGACACACACACATTAATGCACACTCCAACTGTAACGTGTGAAATAATATATGGAAAGTGATTCTTGTGAAACCATTTCCAATTTTCCTTTATGTTTTACAGGCGATTGGAGCAACTCCACCTTCCCCCTTCTATGTGGAGGAGTGTGAGAGTTGTGTGGACCTTTTGTATGATGTTGGGCTCAACAAATACTTAGCTTCGTGGTTCTCTTCAAATACCCAGCCCCAAGTCGAGACTTCACCACAATATCTTACGAAATATGGAAAAAAGATAAGGGATAATAATAGTAAGAATTGTTATTTATTACGTACTTATTATAAGTGGCAATATGGACGAAAATATTACAGTGAGCAATACATACATATATATACAATACATACAAGTACATCATTGGCGTAGTGTTTCTTGGAAGGGCCCTGTATCCAAATTAGTCGGGGGGCCCAAATGAAGCGTGTAGATTTCTCACAAAAGAAACAAAAATGCTTGCATTAAATTAAAATAAACATTTATTGATTATAAGCAATGACTTTCTTCTAAAAATGACCTAGCCAAACAATTCAAATTAAATATATACTTTTCTTGCCTATTTTTGGACAAATAGATTTATTAGGTAAATCATCTGTAGCTGAAAACGAAAGACGATGTTAATGTTTCTAAAATTTGTTACAGTTTTATTGACTTTTGTCATTTCTGAAATGAAAACTCTATCTAGGCGAGTATGACAGTTTTTTATATGCTTTTTTCCCGGGAAGGACGAGATTAACTGACATTGTGGATAAGATTTTACAAATTTTTGCTTACACACGTTAAGAGCCCCCGTACCACGAGGGCCCCGTATCATTGATACGGCGATAGCTACGCCCCTGAAGTACCTATATAAATTATGTATGTATGTCATCGTATGTATATACATCACGTATTATATGTATGTACATATATTACAATACTTGTGACGTAATACGTACGTATTATATGTATATACCTATAATACGTCACACGAATTCTGTCCAAATAATTTTCCATATTATAATACTAACTTAGTGACAAAGGCTTTTGAATATTCAGCGTCAAAATCCGATTTGCTGCGGTCGTCAACATTCAAAATATCAAAATCTCAAGTCGATCTGAAAAGAAGGCACAACTCTTCGGAACAGATAAATATGGGCTCGAGCACGAGCGAAACCTCCATCAACAACTATCATAGTAGCAGCCATCACAGCTTGTACGGACAGTGGTACAATGGATCACAGAAAAGCTACCGGCATTCCAGTAACTTGGATGTCAGTTACTCCGAAGACTCTGGTAGTTTGAAGAGTAATAGGTGAGGTATGATTATTACCATATTTAGGCGGTTTTATTTTTTGTAATAACAACCTTCTATAACCGTTTTTATATATATTATTATAATTACTGTGTAAATCGATCATGCAGATTCGATTTCCAGGATTTACCTGCTGATTAGCAATTGCAATTCCATAAAATACATTAAATTGAAAGCTTCTTAAGTAGAAACTTTTATTATTCTATGATGAAGTAAAGAATATAAGTAAATAAAACGATAATTTGACTCATTTCGTGATATTAGTTAACTATAGTGGAAAAAAATCAAAAGATAGCTCAAAGTCGCTCAACGAGCTATGGAGAGAGCTATGCTCGGAGTTTCTCTACGTGCTAGAATTCGAAACGGTGAAATCCGTAGACAAACCAAGGACACCGATATAGCTCTCAAAATTAGTAAGTTAAAGTGGCAATGGGCAGCCCACATCACTCGAGTGACCGACAACCGATTTTTAAAATTGCTTTTTTATTATACACAATATTTTCTCACATGCACTAATTAAAATGGGTTTAATTTGATTTTGCGTTTGTTTGTATTTATGGCTGTGGTGATATAAAGTTCTTCGTTGATTTCAAATTAGTACTTAACTATTTATCTATTTGCAGCGAAATCAGTGAGGACCGTATAATGGGTAGACGAGCTGATAGGGAACAGAAAACTCGAAGAGACTCCTCCGGCTCCGATTCCGATTGGGATAGACAGGTGCGACAATAATTATCTATATGCCTAAAATTAATACTTCCGACTGATTCGCAGATTTATCGTAGTAAACCCTATGCTATAGATGCCAGAACTGTGAAAAGCCAGTATGTCCCCTCTTAAGTAGGCACACAATACAAAAATACTTAATTGCACACCATGTACAGTGTAAACAATAAAATAATACACACTAGCATTCACTTTAAAATTGCTCTAAGATAGTCAGGTTCTATCATTCCATTTTTACTAGGTTTGCAAGGCAAAGTATTTCTTTAGTTTTAAATTATCCAATATTATTTCTTTTTTATTCAGGATGGTAGCAGAGCAAGTGGCACCCTGGATATGGCTGATATTAGAAAATCATTGCTCAATGAAATAGATAATGTTACCATACATAGGTTTGTTATTTTACTATTAATCTTATAATTTTTTTTATTTTAACTGCCTTGTTGGTGGAGTAGCTGCAAGTGTCACTGCTGATCGCGAAGATCTGGTTTCATTCATTCAGGCACTCAATGGTAGCACGTAGAAACATGTGAGTATACACTGACTCTGCTTACGCCTTCTGGAAATATTAACATGAAGGATAAAAGAAAATTATTTGACTTAGGGGCCACAGATGAGTGTATATTTACATTATAAGTGTCAAATAATTAATAATGGCCATTCTATCCAGTGGTTAGTAAAACTGACTGCTGAGTCTGAGGCTGTGTTCAGTCCCAATCTAGAACATCCATTTGTGTGATTGGCACCAGAATTTGTTGTCTGGGTGTAAAACATCTATGTAAATATAAATTTATATGTATGTATATATTTAGTGTACCAGTGGTATGGTTACCATACTATAGACTCTGTTTATGTGGATCAGATGGCCCTATCTCAAGATGTCCCAAGATTTTTATCATTATTTTTAAAAATAACTTGGTTGTTTTGCAGAATAACAGCTGGAGAAGACAATGTTTTATTTCATTTCGTGCATCTAGAATCTGAGAGGGGTATTTTAATAGCGCCTGTGAAAAGTATTGAAACTCAAGCAAATAACGCTCTGTACTCATACATTGTGAAGACTTTTAGATCTGCTTGTAAGAAAATACATGAACTATTGCAACATAGTATAAAGTAAGTGCACATTTAAGATCCATCTAAAAACAGGAAAGAAGGAACAGAAAAGGAAAAAAATAGTACTGGCGCCGTTGTAGTACATGCTATGTATCAGAGATGGCGCTGTATGTGAGAAATGATTTTCCCTGTTTTCTTGCTTTTATCTTGAAATTTTTCCTGAATTTTCTTTGCTATATACCTCACGCAGTCCAAGACCTTTCCAACGAATGCAAAACCGTGAAAATCGGTTCGTGCGTTCTGGAGTTATAGCGTCAGAAAGGAAAACCCGACTTATTTTTATATAATAGATAACACACATTAAATTCTTTGAATTTTGGCACAAACGTAATTTGAATCTACGATTGATGGGTTAGGAAAATCATCAAAAAGGTGGCTACTGCTACCAGATGGTCTGAAGACCTAAAGAAAACAACTAGATGCAGCTGGATTCAAAAAGCTTGGGACAGGGTGGAGTGGCATTAATTAGAAAAGATCAGCTATGTCCAGCAGTGGACTTATAAAAGTGGATGGGTGGATGGATTGATGATGTATTTACAATGTATCTTTTAAATATTTTCAACCTATGCGTTTTTGTCAATATGAGTATTATATGATAATTTTCTAATTGAAATAATTTACTTTTAGATTCAAGAAAAACCAAGCTCCATCAAATCCTTTAAACAAAATTTTGGTGGCTGTCAAAGAATATGGCATGCTGTTTGAAGCACCATTAGAGATTTTAAGTAAATGTGGCATCACAAAGAAGAATGTTGAGCCGTTTCACTTCTGGGTTGTTGGGTAAGATGAAATTACACAGGAGTCAATTCACCAATAGAATGCAATTCACAAATACTTCATTGATTATTCTCTCTGAATGTTATGCCGGCCACACACGGTACATTATACTTGCGCAAATCCAGACTTGCGCAAGTATAATGTACCGTGTGTGGAAGATAATTAAGATAATTGCGCAAATTATTTACTTGTACAAGTTCTTTAAAAAGTTCCAAATTTCAATTCCCGACTTGTGCAAACTTGCATTTGGGCAAGTTTACATGAACGTGTGTGGGAGCATTGCGCGCAAGTTTCAGTACTGTTCTAGCCATCTACACGCAAGCAAGTCGTTTTCGCGCCAAAATGAATGAAACTTCTGAGAGACATGGAGTACGCGATATTAAAGAAGAATTTATAAATATTTATAGAAATGAGCCATGTCTTTGGCAAATAATAAGTAAAGACCACCCCCATAGGGACAAAAAAAATGCTGCTTATACAAAAATACAAAAGAACACAACCAGGTAGCTGACGTTCATGAAATGATAATGTATTTCATCCAGCTAAACGCATGTACGCACGCTTGTACAAATGCCAAAGAAATGATATTTGTGCACGCATACTTGAGCCGTTTGTGGTCACCTCCGATATACGTGAATTTGTACAAGTCTAAGCTTACGCAAGCATATCGCTTCGTGTATGGCCGGCATAATTGTTTTGGAAATATCATCTGCATCTTTAGAATGAGTAATGGTGCAAGGGAAAATGGAGGGCCGACGTTCTCGCGGCCGAGCATCCAAGCGATGGACAGATCTTATGAAGTCTTCCATTTAATGTTCCCTCCAAAATATAAATGTAGGGCCAGTAGAATAGCGGTGGAGCGGTCTAGTAAATGCTGCAACCCACTCAATAGCCCACCCGTATCCGCGACCCGTCACAATTTTTTAATAATAATATTTTCAGTACTTTGATCTTCAGAAATGAAGTTCAGTTTATTTTATTTACATTGTATAAGGATTTTTCTGACCTTAATGATTAATATTAATTCTTTCGTCCAAACGATTCTTACAAGCAACGAGCGTAGGGCGGCGTCCTAATGTGACCAACAAATTGGCAACGAGTTGTCCGCAGGCAACTAAATGATTAGTCCGTGTACAACTTGTTAACTAGCGCCCATGTAACAAATGCATATTTATGGGTACGGTAGTGCCGCGCTGGCGCTACAGAACCGACCAACTCAACTGAGGCTATTGTACACTATTAAACGAGCACGTGTCTAGTGCGTCGCTCGAAAGCGTTGCTTTATCTAACCCAGTTTAAAGCAAGGGATATTAAGATTAAGATTACAGTTTTATTATTACAACATAAGTCAACAAACACTTTGATAGGCATATAGAAGATATATATTTCAGATTGTTTTCTACATACCCAAGCAGGCAAATCATCGAGCTTGGCTAGCACGACGTCCTTCTCGGAGGACAGAGCGGCACTTTTGGCCAAGTTGCGCCGGTACTCGCTCTCCTTGCGCCACTGGTCGCGCAGCACTGACAACACCACGGGCCCGATGAGCCACGCCACGCTCCACTGCATGTAGCCGACCAAATAGACAGCTCCCACGATTGACACCTGAAACAACAAAGCACTCATATTATGTTCATTACATTTATATGTATGCAACTAATCCTGTACTAATTGTCAAGTGTGAGTGTGGCAAACAAATGGCATCGTATAATACCCTATAAATGTTATGTATAGTTGTATTTGTCAGTATTAACTTGATGCTTAAGGAGGAAATATACAGGCTATTGTAGATATCAGTTCATGTGGGTTGTTTTGTGTTTTGGGTGCAGGATTTGACAAGTTCAAAAATAGACTACACATCATTATGCGGCCCGCCAAGCATATCGAATATTAAACCTATTTTATTACCTTTCTGTTATTAATATTTTGTTATAAGATTAATTAAGTTTTTAAAAGAACCGACATTGTAATTGAATGAATGGGTCAGTTTCTATGAAGCGAGCGAATGGTTTGCGACTTGCGTGGATTTGAAAACCCGGTTCTTTTGACCCGATCGTATAATTTGTAATCATTGGATTTTTTTTATTCTAATTTTTATTAAAAACTAGCTGTACCCGCGACTTCGCCCGCGTGGAACTATTTTAGAATCCCAAAATTTTAAAATATAAGTAGCCTCAGTTTTTCCCTTTGACATCAGCTACCTGTCAGTGAAAGTCCTGTCAAAATCGGACCAGCCGTTCCAGAGATTAGCCGGAACAGAGAAACAGACAAACAGATAAAAATTGTAAAATAAATATTATGATATATGTAGCGTGTATACATAGATATGCATTCAGTGAAAACCTATTAATTTAATATTACAAACAGACACTTCAATGTTATTAGTGGTATAGATAAAGTATCGAAACTTATTAATAAATATTACTTTGTGTGTGGCCCGCTAAACATTTTCAAAATTAAAATTGGCCTATTAATTAAAAAGGTTGCTCACCCCTGGACTAAATAGATAAATGCCATAATTTCTTAGTAAGTTTAGTAATTATAAGTAAATAAATTGAGCTGCTTTTCTAATGTTAAGATATCATATAATGTGTAACGCACTTTGGATCAGGAGTAGTAAGCTTTACTAGTTTTATACAATATTTTGAATCATGTTTAGTGTGGCCACAAAAATAATTCAAAATTGTCATACAAATTTGAAACATAAAATTTTAAAAGTAATAATTTTATCACAATGTAAACTAAAACCACACATTATAAGGTATAATGAAAGCTTACACCTTATGTTTTTTCAAAATTTTGCAAATACATGTATCAAACTTTCAAACATAAATTAAACTTTCTGAACTGTTTTCTGAAAGATAGTGTTTTTGAGATGATATACTGTAGTCACAAATGAGTGATATATTCAAGAACACTTAATTTTGTAACATAATTAAGCCAATAAGCTGTAAATAATACTTTATAAAATAAAGGTTAAAACTTGTACTGTCCTTGATGTACTGGCTCGCTTCCTGACCTGTGGGAATATTTTTAAGTCGCATATCATATCAATATCATTAGTAACATGTCATCAGTAACATATCATTAGTAACATATCATTAGTCGCATGTCATATCAATATCATTAGTAACATGGTTTGTGGTGTGTATGTTATAAATACACTCTATTATCATAAATCAAATTATAATAGCATCTTCATTTATTGATATTGTAATTACTACAGTATTTTCAAGAACAAATTACACAAGCCATAAACACACATAATTATGGGGCACCTGATAATGAAGGTCAATTTGAAACAACTACACACATGCCCAATGTCCAAAATTCCTAGCAGAGATTTTACAATAGGATGCTTCACAGCAGAAATTTCACATAAAATAATGTTCAATTGAGTATTTCAAAAAGTGGAAGATTAATCAATATTAAAAATATAGTGCCATGTATCTTTTAGCATGTACAATGTACAAAAATATAGTGCCATGTAACTTTTAGCATGTACAATAAATAATGAAATAGATTTTATCTTATTTTTCTATAAGATTTTATTCTTGGGACCCATCGATATATGATTTACAGATGTGTAGCTCTCTCAAACAATGACATTGTGCCTAACACATCTGACACATTATTCCTATAGGAATGAAAGAATTCATGGGAAATAGCTTAGCAGCAAAAATACGTAAAGGTGTGGACCTGCAGTCACAACTTAGACAGATGCTAATATTATCTTTAAAATTTGTTTAATATCAAATTATTCTACTAAGTCTCCAGTTGTCACTGGGCCAACAGCAGGTGTTACATTGTATGCCAGTATGATTATTTCAAATGAAAAATTTAAGCTTGTTACTTTTAAAGGTAAAAGAAGCTAGTGAGACACATGACTCAATAAGGAGCTTGAACTTGAGAAGAAGAAAAACTATGTCTATGTTATTGTTATAAATATGCATAGATCTATAAATGTACATAGCAACCTTAACAAATGGCAAAATTTACATAATTTAGAAAATATAATTTAGAAAAATAACAGGGCTATTTAGTGATAGAATTGCAAATGTACAACTTTATCGTAAATAGTAACTAAAAAAACCTTTACATGCTCTATCAAATTCAACAAACTAATATACAAAACAAACTTCTTTTAATAAAATACAAATAATTAAAAATTATTTTCATATGATGCAAGAGCCTCTCAAGGTCAACTGACTCATGAGTTTATAGCACTCTATTCTGTAGGCAATTACAATGACAGCCATTTGTAACATCTCATTTTAATAATAAATTGCAAAAAAAAATTATAAGTTAGTCTAATAAGTAAAATTAAAAGGATTTTGATACATGAATTTCGGAGACTGGTTTAACTGTAAATATGATTTTGAAATAGAAAAATGTTCATTGAAGACTTATTACTTGAACACAGTAAATGTTAATAATGTTTGTTTAACTTAGAATACACTTCACTCACCTTTTTGAAGAATCTGTATATTATGGAAAATACACTCATATTGTCTTCATCACTGCTGATGGGCAAAGCCAACTTGCTGCTTATTGCCATTTTGTCGTCGCTGGCCTAAAATGGTAGGTAAAACATTTTGTCATGAAATATG
>DWEC01000945.1:0-14711 GCA_018245735.1 Microceris miodesmiata
CTCACCCAGTAACTATTTTATATTGTTTTATTGGATCTAGTATTATAAATGGTCTAACATAATCTTTATTAACTTACCTTTATAATATTTGTGTGCATTTTTTTTTTATATTTTTGTGTAATTTTAAAATTGACATTGTTAATGGATGTTATTTTTAATGGTGGATGTCTACTATTCGGGTTCCGTCTGTGAACGAAATATATACCTCATTTTTTAGCTATTTAATGCAGTCCAGCTTAATGTCAAATGTACTATACTCTTTAATTTTCCCTGGTTCTGTCCTAATTGGTCAATAATAATTAATAGATTATCTACTTATCACATGTGCCTTACTTCGTCACTATATGTCTTCGTCACTATATATTTGCTATGACAATGCGGTGAATCATAACAACATTGAAAGATGTACAAATTTTTAAATGATATTAGAAATTATGAAAATATAGTGAAAAAATATGCACAAAATTAAAATAGGGAAAAGTTCTTACCAAATAAAACGGGATGTTTTATAAACATTTCAGTACAAATATTTATTTCATTAACATCACGTGTTGATATTGAATAAATTTTCATCCTAACACAACGTATTCTTAACTATAAATACTTTATGTAAATTATGAAATACATTCAACATGTTTAATATTACTTGTACTTTAGATGCTATGATACATACACTTACATCGAAGGAACAGACAGGTATTTAATATTTAAAAAATATCAAAGCAGATACAAAAAAAAACTATACAAATTTAATCATTTTACGACAGTTTGTGATTAATTTTTATATGTAACTTAAAATATTTACATAGTCATTTAATTTTTTAAATTCCGTTTTACGTATATATTAAAACCATACCTGTCATGAACTTTATATAGCTACTACTGTGAAATTACACCTTAATTATTTTGGAACGCGCTTAATCCGTTTACACATATTTTTTTCTGGTAAATTTCATTTCATTTTTACCGTTTTCTACGTATAAAATGAACTTGCCTCAACAAAAATTTCGTTAATTTCTCAGATACAATATACTGCTATATTTATATAAAATAAGCATATTATTAATAAGAACCTAAGGCGTAACAGTTGAACATTTTAATTCGAAGAATATTTCCGCAGAAAATTTTATGAAAGATATTTGTGTAACATGTTAGACAAGCCTAATAAAAGAATATGGCAACGAAAGAGATTTCAAATTTTGCTATTAGATTCATCGGAGGGAGTATTTGCGCTTTTAAAAAGACATGTTATGATGTAGAAAACAAAACTTGGAGGCATCTTGTTAATGATGATAACCGTAAGATGGTGCAACAGCTATGGCGGGTGCATGCGCGTAGTGGGCCACGGGAGCCACTGCCACCTGTTGGAATAAAACAATTTTATAACAGAAACTACTCGTACATAATTCACTCACCCATAATTTCACAGCTCCTCTGCAACTAAATAATAACATTACTAAAAATAATTCTTCATTATACCAATAATAATTTATTATGGAGACATTTGGTAAGTAGCCAAAATGTGATAAAACTATAATGACGAAATTATAATTATAATGATAAAATGATTCTTGATTTGATAATTAATTATTCATGCAACATTGCTTGAAAGCTGTTTGCCCCAGCGTATACCACGATCTAGTAGATATGTACATGTTATTGATGTTACAATGTTACCAAATCACAGTTTTAGACTGAAGTAAATGAAATATCTCCATTTGATCATAAGTATTTCAAATACAACCCAATTCCGAAAAAATGATGGTAATTGACAAATTCTTGGTAATAATATCTGAACATTCATAGCTAATCAAGTCATAAATTTCAAAACTGCAAGGCCATTTTGAAACCTCGCGGTTCTCGACCATGGATTGCTGCGTAGAGTGACACGGAAAGACATTGTTTTGGTCAAAATCACGAAGAATGTCATTGTCCAAGGTCAAACGCGGCAGACCGGTGCATTTCATCATTGTTAACGGTTTGTGACTTCGCATGAGTTTTTATACGTTAAATTTCTCTAGCGAGCGTGAAAACAGTTTGTTGGTGCTGGTTGGTAAAATCAAAACTGAAACGATACCACTTTTGAAAAACGAACATAAATAGGAATCGTATTGGAACAGCGTTAAGACGATGGTTTGAACGCTTCTGATTCTATAAGAAACACCATGTTCAATGGTTCCTGGATAAAAGAGTTATTTATGATATCCCTAATTGGGATCTCAAATGATGCGATGATTAAGAATGAAACGCGGATAGCAACTCTGACCATCACACATATATGTATCTATCATTCTAAAATACTCCCGGATAATGGGATAACAATATGATCAAAATTCCATAATTGTCCATTTAATCACCAACAAGCATGAAACAACTAACCGACATATGATATTTACGTATTAACCGACCGCATTTAACCGATATTTACGTATATTGTCACATTTATATGTAACTAATATAATTATATAGTTACATATAAATGTGACAATATACGTCAATATACTTCTTTATAGGGTATAGATGTCACTAAAAACTATTTTAGTGACAAATTAGTTTCGTTTTACCTACCTTCATTACGTTGTATTACTAACAAAACAAAAAACACCTATGATGTATTTTACACTCGTTTGAAGTTGTCCATATGAACTAATGGGAGAATTATCAATATAATGTTGACTAAGAGTCAAACAGGCTCGTTTCCTTATTAAGCCTACGCACCGGCGTTTTGCGCAAGCGCAGTTCTCAGTGCAATCCGGAGAAATCAAGTTTGTGAAATGTACGGCGTCTAGCAAGTGGTTTGATGAAAACCAACATATCCATTGCAGACTTAGTGCATAATTAATAGCCTATTCAAGTTTCAAATTGTGTTTTGTATATGATTTATTGGTTAAATATTCTTGTGTTATGTAAGTAGGTATATTGAATAATCTGCAACTTTACCGAGTTGTTAACGACAACATCTTTCATGAACCTACGTGATAAATATTGCTTGATAACGAGACGTATATACCTAAATTCATTGGATTTTTTGTTTCATTTCTAACGGTACACAGATAATATATTGAGATATAATGTATGTCCATTTAGTTAGTGTGCAGATAAGAAATGTTTAATAAATATTTGTAGTTGCTACTTGAGATAATATAAGTGTAGAAATGCGTCAATAATTATTGAACTTCGTATTTTAAATGAGCATATTATATACAGTGAACTAAATCTGTTTAAAACAAACTTTGAAGTCGAGTCAGCTAGTTACCTACTGAAACAATTTTAATAACTAATAATAGACAGTTAATCTAAAAGTGAATAAAAATGCACTGTAATATCCAGACACACAGTTAAAAGTCATTAAGGTAAATTACCGGATGAACAGCGTGTCCAGTTTTCTGTACCACCGCATTGAACCCAGTGTGGTCGTCTGCAGAATATGACACGTGCCGCGTTGAGCCATCGGGTTCTACCAGCGAGTAACTACCTAAAAACGTATGAAACAATATAATATAACAATACAATCAAGGAGATTAAATATAGAAATTTATTATATCAATCAGAGCACTTCAGGGTCTGAAAGGGGAGAAATGGCTGGCATTCTCTGCTTTCTGCCTATGCTGTAAAAAACCTGACCTACTGATATAATAGTAAAGATCAATGTTAAGTAACAAATTGATAGAAAATATTATAACAAGAAAATAACAAATTAGGACCAATACTAACGATTTCACAAAATTATTTATTTTAATGTAAAAAAAACGGATAAATGTAATTATATTCGATATTCATTTGGAACATATACTTATATCTAACTCCAATTTGATCGCGATCTTCGGTTCTCTGTTTCCAATTCCGATATCAAGAATACACTCTTTACATACCTACCTACCTACAAGACTTGTAATAAAACGCAGACATACAGGTAATCTTATTCACAATTACATTAATAATTAAGTAACATTAAGTTGTAAAGTTGATTACCTTTGACCACGTCTCCGTCGCGTTCCTCTTGCTGCGACTTGATGTCACCAGTGTGGGGGTCTTTCACACCGTAGTTAAACGCATATTTGGGATATGACTGCAAGAGAATTCCCACTTTAAAGCCATATGTATGAAATAAGGTAATTATAATAGAAATTGAAAATACATTGTTGTAAATGTTTATATTTTTTCATTTTTTAATTTTGTTCATGCTATGAAGAAGAATTCGGAACGAGCGTAGAGGAAAAATAAGAAAATAATTCAGCTGTTAATAACCTACATGTATGCTGTTATCAGCAGAACAATATAAGAAATAAATACAGTTAAACAATAAATACAGATAAACATAGATACCTAAATACGGATAAACAATAATTTCAGTTAAAACTTGAGCTAACAGCGCTATGGACTAGCTTACATAATGTGTTTTGTAACATTCTCACGTGCAAGAAACGCAAAAAGATCAAAGCTCATACAGCCATGAACGTGATCAAAATGCTTTCATTTAATGGTTAAAACCGCTTTATATGGGGAAATTATGGGTGTGTAAGTGTAGTTTATTTCATCTTCCTAAAAGCGTAATAGACAGACATTTTTATTTTTTATAGCTGTGGCATGTAGTTCCATACCATTAGAATGCATTACGTTCCACTGACCATTTTTTTATAAGGAATACTTAAAACAGGTTCGATAATTTCCATTATTCGTTTGTATAAATGCTTGCACATACTTCTACTTCCGTATTGAATAATTTCATTCTGAATATTCAGATATTTTACATTTGTTTATCCATTTGAAGGGATCCAATGTAGTTAATTCCAGAAAGTTGTCCTTAGAACAGTAGCATTCATTATACGATACGAACCCCATGGACCTTATGGCAATTCCATGTGGTTATAATAAACACTTCGTTACTACATAGAAAATTTCTATTTCACGACGAAATCTTTTCCCCTTTGTATACCGTTATTCTAATTTACTTTTTAATTATTACAAAATTATAAAGAGCTGAAGATCGAGGTCAGTGGTATACTATTAGAGAAGCCTATGTCCAGTAATGGACGATGACGGGCCGATGATGATGATGATGAAAGTTATCTTAAAAAACTTACAACAGGCTCGACGGCGACGTGCGCGACTGGGGCGTGAACAACCGGCGCATGCGCAAACACGCTTCCATACTCCACCGGCACCGCCAGAACGGCGCTCACGCATGACAGCAGTACCAAAACCTATGAGCAGCAATATCAAAACTAATATTATTTACCTAATTCCGTAGATCTAATACAATCACAGCAAACTATTAAATCCTTTCGCTGCTTCAAGCAGTCTCTAAGGTTAAATTAGCACTAATGATAGCCAACCTCCGGTAGGGCATGACACCGAAAGAAGTTTAAACGTCCACTCATACCGTCATCTAACCTCAAAAAAGGCAGAGTTGGTGTTTTGGTGGAGACGTCTCATATACTACGTATATACATACAAAATATACATTTATTTAGATACCTTTTGGTAGACACATAAAAAATACTGTGCTCATCTCACAAATACCTATACCTGTGTGGGATTCTAACCTACGACCCCCTACTCACTCCACTAAGCACTGTTTACTGGGAACTGGAACTACGGGCAAGTCGAAACTAATTGTTTTTATAACTGAAGGGTTCGCCCTGTTAAATCATGTAAGCTCTTAATTGAAATATTAAATAGTGAAAATTAATTAATACGCGAATTAAGCATTTTCAGGATAGTTGCAAAAAGAAATTAAGTATGAAATTTTAAAAAAAATGAGCATCTAAGTCTACACTTAGATACACCATATTACCAACAATGTTTAAAATCCTTACGAGAAATCATTGGAAATTAATTTATAATTATATCCATATAAAAATATTTTAGTTTGCTATCAAATAATAAAAAAAATATTTATATTGTCAATAAATACGTGATATAATTGTAATTATAAAATATAAAACTTATTGGCAAAATCAATAAACGTGCATTACAATTTTATATTTCAATTAAATGAAATTAATGCGAAATGAAATATACGCCATCAACTAAACTCACCCACATGTTCTCGAGCGGAAAGCACTGAACGCGCACACAGTCCTAAAATTCTAGACTTAGCTGTTCCATGCAATTGTCCTACGCTTATAAATATATAAGACCCCTCCACACTTGCCGTGCAGGTCTGCGGTTGACCACCGACACACAGCTGTATGGATTCCTACATACGAATTACTTTTTGTTCCACATTAAATTGTTGCGAATCGTAGCAAGTTTGACAATGGCCGTACATTTCATTGCAAATAATATCCACTAAAAAATACTGTTAATAAGTAATTATGTTGCTTTTGTTGTAAAGAAAATCTATTATATAAATGGTGCACAATAATATTTCTGTATAACTGAAGGGGTGGCATAGACATAATTATATAAAATTAAAACAAGTAGGTTAATCTTCTGGCAAGACATATTTAATATCAACTCATATAACTATGTAAAAAATGCCATGAGCGCCAAATTTGAACTCAGACCAACGTAGTGAAATTATTAAATTTAAACAAGTTGACCATCAATGTGCTCAAAACATTCTTCATTATATTGATACATATTTTCAAAGTGATAATTACTATCTTTCTTGTGTTATACTTGTGCTTCTATAAAACTCTATTAACCTCAAAGTAACTAACAAACTAATATTAAACTCTATATCAAATATTTCAGTGTATTAACAATACCTAACAACTCTTACAAGATTGAATATTAAATAGAAAAACGCATCGAATCTTATTAAGCAAAATACATATGCTAAGTGAGACATTAGCCCCGACTTGTGCCCGCCGGTTCTGCGAGGTATAAAGGTCAGTAGGTATAAAGGCGATAATAACTTTATTTAAAGCATTTGTAGGTTGTAAATGTCCTCCAGAATTCAATTCTATGAACATAAGCAAAAAGATACTTAACAAGTACTAAATTAATTTATTTCACAAAGATCCTTCGATTAACTCTTAAAATTTATATATTTGAAACACAAAGCATAAATAACATGTTTCAAATATGTTTATTTGTATATATTTAGTCGTATTTGTTACTTCATCAAATCTCGATAATTCAGTCCTCCTAACACCTAAATTATCGGTCAACAATTCTATTGGTAATGTACCATTGTTTTATTAAATGTGGTACTATGTTGTTAATGTGCGACATTCTGCAACTGTAGCAATTACTAACCAGGGCAGAATTGTGGTCTCGTAAAATATTATGACCCTATAGGCTTAAACAAAACAATATGTAGGTATATTACATAAATCGATATGAAATAACCTCCTTGTATAGCAATGTATTGCATTTCCAAAATACTTCTCCTCGCTACTTTTATTAGAATTATCTAGGTGTTTTTGTACTGAATGTTTTAGCAACAACAGTCACTGAGCTCGTTGCATTCCTGGTGTCGAAATGCACTCAATCGGCGGCCAGTGCATTCGAGACGTGTGCTGCAAGTTAAATTTGTGACTAGATCGACGCGTGCTCGGACAAAACTCAGTACACGTATCTGTATCAATGTTTGTTAATCCCTTTTTGAATCTATTGCACGAAACTCGAGTACCTCGAAGACTATATGTCTCTGCATACATATAGGTACATCAATTGCACGTACAAAGGAATAATCCTTTTTGCAGTTCAACAAGTGATTGTATGACAGAGCATTCTTCTACAAGAAATACTTTAATCAAACGTACGAGCTCTTTCGAATATGAATACTTTGAATACTAAAAGACATTATAAGTGTAATAACACACATAGGAACATACGTATCATAATTTTACAAATGGATTTCCTAAATCACTCTCACCCATTGTAAACATTTTTATGTAGTCTATCAAATACGCGTACATTTATGAAACGCTGTGCAACACATTATGGTATGAAAATAGAAAAGGGGCATGTGCAACATCGATCAATGTATGAGATAAAACGAGTTTTTCGAGGTATTCCAGAAACGGACAATAAACCTTTCCAATATTATACAACAACAATACGCGCTACTTCGGATGTTGGGCAATGTAAGGTTTCTTGCGCGGTATTATTGTTACGTTTCCGCTTTAACCTCCGTGACCTAAAGCTACAATTGATGTGTCATTTCTAAGGGTATAGTAATGGTTAAGTGTTATGAATTATTACCATAATTACTATTATATTTTACACTGCATCGTTGGTCGAATGGTTGCAAAGCGCGACGTGCAAAGCATACAAACCTGAGAGCGTACAACACTCATCTGCCTACCCCACCGGAGCTTGCAGGTGTCATGTTATGTTATTAAATAAAATATGACCCAATCTCAATGTGGCAGCATACAGCAAGCGTGTAAGTGCAATTGCACATTTTGACAAGCGTTTCCTTCCCTCCAAAGATACCTATATTAAGCAGGTCAGTGGTTATGATCATATAAGAAGTTAGGAAAATCGTAGAAAGTCTCGTTAAATAGCATGACACAACAAAGTTTAACACAAAGTTTACTTATACTGCTTTTGCACAAATGAAAAAAGAGATACTCGTACTTACTCAAATTGAAAAGGAAACCAGAAGGGAAATGTCAATTCTATTTAATTTATCTTTCTCTTGTTTTCATTTAACTAAGGAGTGGTGTGTGTATCTGTGTTATAAACAAAATTAAAATGAATCGAACGTTCAAGCGTACTATAATGATTTATGACTATAAAATTAATAAAAACAAAAGCTCATACATGCAATGATACCAAATACAAGTATCATATAATTTGTAAATAATGATATAATGATGATCTAACAGAAACAAAAAAAGGGGTGAATGAAGATAAAAATTAAATTAAATTAAGCTTAATAATAATATTGATAACAAACGACAGGTATTTAATAAGTTAGCATGCTTAATAACATGCCAAGCATCCTTCTAATATTGGTTGGGAACAAAACATTTTGTCAAGTTTTTAAACTTGCAGCGTCAGCGTTTGTCAAGTTTTTAAGCGTGCAGGCGTGTTGGAAAATTTTTAAAGTTGGCAGTCTGAAAATTTAATCGCAACATGTTTTGCCCCAGTATTGAATTCTAGCACATTTTGCCATGCTTTAATTTCATATAGGTATTGGTTGCGACATTAACGTTGACTGCGCTGTCCCCCGATAAGGAAGGGCGGAACTGAACGACAGGTCCGAAACTTACTACCAATGTAAAGCAAGGAAATAGACTGGTGAAATTTTTCTTTACTTAAACCTTGACTTAAAGATTCTTGACGACGTCATTGCGATCTAAGGTGCAGGTTAAAATTTAAAAGTAATTTCTTTCTAGGGTATTTAAAACATTTTAATTTTAGCTAGTTATTTAAAGTCGATTTTCTATAATTTTACTTTTAAAGTTATTTGAACATAGTGTAATAATTGTAAGACCTACATTTGTGTAAGTCTTCATATATGTATTAATATAAAAACGAAAGTTACAGCTCCAACAAAAGTTTCTTTGTCATTCAAAAGCGTTTACAAAATCTACTCGAAGTACCTACTAGTAACCAGTGAATCAATAATTTTGATATAATTATATTGTTACTGCTAATATCCGGTCAGTACCTAAGTACCTATTACTATATGTAAGTTATTGTTGCTTTTGAAATATTAATTGCGAAATTCCTGTGAAAAGTTTAGGTAACAAAACTTGTAAATTTTATGTCAATAAAGCGCTATAATACAATTATATGTGGGTAATTAAAAGTGCAATTTCATGTCTTTCCCTTCAATATGAGATATGAAATGCTTAACAAAAAATAGAACCGGCGTTAAATATAAGTATCAAACCATTTCACATATTGCAAAACTCAAACGTGATCTCAAGTATGTCGGCCTGCTAGTTAGAACGCATAACACAACGATTTTCCAATTAAAATGGCTATTGCTCAGACTAAGAATTTTATTAGAACACATCAAACTAATGATCGGCAAAAAGATTTATTGATAACACTGTCAATAATTTGATCTTAGGCAAAAGGTTTGTATGCACTATCCGTGTCTACTACACCTGAAACTTGAGGTATTCAACAGCATTTCCACCAGCAATAGTGGATGCTATTGTGTCAAAAAGTTCTTTCTCCATGATGTATGCAATTAATAAAAAAAATAATAATAATAACTATCATTTTCCAATGATAGTAATAATGAATGTACATCGTTTAGGACACAGTTTAAAACAGACTTAGGATTTGAACATAAAGTTGATCAGCTGGTTTTTAAATACCACAGATGTAATAATTTATAATTTTACAAATAGATACCCCTTAACACCCTTTCGGAGACTACAGGTTTGGTGACTTTTTTTTGCATTTTATGTTAGATTTACAATAGATATTTTGTGCAAGTAACTCTCTGATGCAATGATGTTTTACTACAATTACCTACTGAGTTTGATAAAGAAATTTCGTTGCAACATAACAATTATTTGTAAAAACAAGCATACAAAAAATCCTTCTCAACATCACGATTTGACAATTCAACCGTTAAATTATTAATCGTTATTGCATTCACAATTAAATTCTATACGGCACGGATCACGCGTTTGTTTGCAGTACCGTGAGACTTCACCTATAATGACAATAGAACCGTTTACAGTGAATAATGTTGAGAAAATGGGGAAACATAATGTACAACTGCGAGTCATTAATTTCCTTAGGCATTACCTAAGATATCACAAATTTATCTGTATAATACTTACAGCTCCCTAAAATTTATTCAAACATAGTATCTATTACAATGAAAGAATAATAATAATCATGTACATGTATAATTATTTTATATATATACGCTAGAATCCGTAACTACTAGGTATAAATAAGGCGCCTCATCGCCAGTGAAGCCGCCTTTAGGTAGAAACAAAAATGAAGCTATGTTGATGGAATAGGTAAAGAGTAATTACATTATACATATACATTTTAACACTTCAGATACAAATGAAAATCAAACTACAGGGGTAAGATAACGTGTAATCTCCAGATGATAACTGATTATAACATCATCAAAAGTGCCTTCGTACAGAACAATACACGGTCTCATAGTTTCTGCCAGTAGGCATCAGCTGCTATCTACTCGTTTGCTTCACTTAAAAAGGCACCGATTTTACTGAACAATATAACTGCGCTTTGAAAACGCCCCCAAAACCGCCTTGTCCAAAACCTTACATAATTTATCGTGTTATTATACAGTGATAAAACACCTCCCACTCAGATTCCGTATTCTATAACTCTACTCTACTATTTTGTCAATACACGCCTAAATGTCCTGTTAGTTTTCATTCAGACCAGTTACGAAATTTCATCGTGTAGGTACTATCCATTTTACGCGATCTCGACCGCCACGAAATTGTAAGCGCAAAAGCTTTCAAGTTAGCCAATCTCAAATATCAATCTAGACAATAACTAAGTACCTTTTAAAATATGGTAAAAAGACGTTTAGAACTCGCAATACATTGTTGACTCCTTCGCTTCGCTAATATTTATGGGAGATACGAGTAGTGACCTACACCGATTTTTGAACCATATGTTTATTTGAAACGTAGTACATAGCGTAAAGCTAATGCTTAGGCAGACAACATTTTTACACGTGAGAACTGACGAACAACACGTGCCCATGAATCTCGTGAAGATCATAAATTTCGTACAGAAAACTAATGTTCCAGTTTTAGCTTATTTATTACGTAAACATCCTTACATACAATACCTACGTGCAGAGGCTGATCCGCTTCAGAAATAAGTACCTAAACTTCGCAATTTGGAACATCGCGGCCCGGAGCGCGCTCGCTCTCTCCCGTCGACATGGTTGAAAGTTCGTTATTTATTTATTTTTACCATCAACCTGGTCTTCCTTAGACCGCACCTTCTTAGTTTCAGTATAGACACCGTGTAGATCACACCCGAACAGTGATTGATTGCTTATCAGCCAATGCGCGCCACATCGCGCGGACCGTCCCACATGGATTTCGGTTGTTACGACAAGGACTCGGGCGAAGTGGAGTGCTACCTTGAAATACGTAAATAAATTTTGACTAAACGCAACTAATCCGACGTAAATACATTGATGTCGAATTGTTGCGGATCATCGCATTGTAATTGATATTTTTAGTTGGAATCTGTGTTGTTTCTGGGTCGTGTAAACACGCGGTCTATCCTGAGAGTAAGTTAGTGAGCGCAGTCCGCCACTGTTAGCCGAGATACACTGTTATAAGCTCTAATTACTCTTTTCGTTTTGAGCCACCGATACGTTGAAGTCAATTATCGTATATAATGCGTACCGAATTGAGAACAGTGAGTACTAGGCGCGATAACGTTCCCAGCTGTGAGTAAACAAAACATTGAATAAAATTAAATGATCATTAATTGATATATGTAATCATTAATTTGTGCGTTTACATATTTTAGATTGCGATACGGGTACATCTTGCGCAATCACAATACAAATGCGTAAGTACCTTAACAATAGTAAGGCAATCACAGCTTTGTAAAGCAACTTAAGATATGCTTATGAATCTGTAAATAAAATGAATAATAGTTTTTGAATTAAATCCATACATCACACAGAATTGAATTCTATATACATTACATATTTGACGAGTTAATCGTTCAGATAAACACAATTTTAAAACACCATAAAACATGGGATGAAATGAATGAGCGAGTTTAATCCAGACTGATATTAATGTTATATAGCATTTGATTAAAGATGTTTGAAACATCTGCATTGTTTTGGGTGTGAGATATATACATATATCTGTTGTGCTTCCAGCGATGAGTACGCTGCGAATTTAGCGGAAAAATACATCTGAGTTTTCCACATTTTAGAACCACATTATTATATGCATCAACAATTTCTTGTTCACAAATATTATATCAACCTAGTTTTGAGTTTAATCACGATTTTTTGCAGAAATACATAATATTAGTACTTGAATAATTTCGTGTAATAATTATAAGCCATCGCAATCAAATTATATTGATTATATTACATATTATATCAAGTTACATTAATGGGCTCATTGATTCAGTGATTAGTGAACCCGATTGTTGAACTGGTTGTCATGGGTTCGATTCCCACGTGGGGTAAATATTTATATGATGAGCACAAGTTATTTGTTCTGTCTGGGTATAAAAAATGTCTGTATACTCGTAAACATATAATTCAATAAACATATTTATCAGCTAACCGGATATCATCGCACAGGCTTACATAGTTTGGAATTTCGAATTACATAGGCGTGTGGGAAGATCTGCTAATATAGTCATATATACTTAGTTTTTAGATATCTCTCAAACAATCCAAAACTTTGGCCATAATTTTCGATAAAAATGTAAAAGGAATCATATTATTTTATGAAAAAAAAACTGTTAAATCACTTTGATTATAAAATATGGATCTTGGATTTTTCTTATATGATAATATTCTCGTTTAGGTATATACGAGTATGTCAATAATTTGCAATACTGGAAATGTCTAATACCAACGATATAATCAATATTTAGTAGACAATACATTGTTTGCTATTTTTTATACATCTATTCTTCTATACCTATGTTTGTTATGTTCATGAGTATAGAAAAAACACAATGTTTCCTATTAACGGAAAATAAACATTATAGTAAATTGGCAATAGCTTAATTGTACAAATAGAAAAAAAAAACATTTTCTATAAGCAAATTGTATACATGATTATATATGTACCGGCTTAACTCACATACGTTTTTCGGGATAGCCCGACTAGTTTAGTACCTGTACGAGACCACAAATTTATACGAGTATGTGTCTTTTTCAACAGCGAATCCAGAAGCGGTGGGCTGTGTGGAACGATTCGCAACATTAATGTCGTTTATTCTGGTCATCATAACATTTCCCTTCTCATTGTTCGAATGTTTTAAGGTAAGTTTAATTTTCCATGTACCGGCTATTAAGATAATTTTTTTATTATTTATATGTAGAATACTTGTAACATGTATTAATATAACGGACTTCTTTAATGTATAAGAAAAGAATTATTTTCTTCTTAATATTATTCTTCTTTCTTATAGTACCGTTTTCTATTAATGAAGATTGGCAGTATCAATATTTTTGTCGTAGCTTTACTAATATATTTTATATACGAGTATGAGTTAAATTGATTTTGATAAGGGTTTAAATTAGATTATAATATATATCGTTATACATCAATTTCTAGTAAGCGTACTAATAGATCTCATAGATGAGTTAAGATTAATGTTTAGCTGAAGATCGAGCTAAACGACATGCCATTGGAGAGGCCTATGTCCAGCAATGAATGATAGTAGCTTGTGATGTTAATGATCATAAATGTTGATAAGAGTCTTAACAAGATATATTTAGTTTTTGAAGTTAGATATTTTAAAATGGATGTACGTTATTAAAAATTAGAGATATTAACGTTAAACGCAACTATTTTTACAACTTCCATCATATAAAACAAACAAATTTAATTTTAACTAACAATGAAAATTACATTGATGAATGATAATGTAATTACGCCTAATGAAAATTAAGCGTAAACAATTTTTAAGTAAAGATTGATTACAATGTTATTAGTTACGATGTCATTAAAATAGCTTATTTTCGTTCAAACAACCACAGTTTAGTATGAGCAACCTATTTTTGAATGGGGCGCGATGGCGCTCTTTGGGGGAGGCCTATGTCCAGCAGTGGACTGAGATAGGCTTAT
>DWEC01000946.1:0-14704 GCA_018245735.1 Microceris miodesmiata
TATTGCGGAGATGGAATGCGCATGCCTCCGTCTTAGACGGGTTTGGCCTTAGCGCGTTGTCCTCATAGTAACAGCCCAGGGCTCCAAGGGCTTTGTTGAGGTTATCCTCAACTTCCTCGAACTTGGTAGCTTGGGATGTTAACGCAAGGTCATCCGCATATAGGAAGCGGGACGTATTTGGGCAGGATGGCTGGTCGTTGGTATAGATGTTGAATAGGAGCGGGGCCAGAACGCTGCCTTGCGGCAGACCATTCTTTTGCGTTCGCCAACGACTTTTGTCTGAGAGAAGGTTTACCTGGAAGCGGCGGTTGTGGAGGAGCTCCCGGAGTACTGCGACAAACGCATGATCGGAAGTCATAGTCTCCACCTTCCACAGCAGCCGCCTTAAGTTCACCGTGTCGTAGGCCGCAGAGAGGTCGACAAACACGGTGCCAGTCACCTTCCCCAGCTCAAAACCATCTTCTATGTGCTGCGTAAGTTTAAGTGTCTGGTTACAACACGACTTTGCCGGCCGGAAGCCCGCTTGCTCTGGAATCAGGTTAGGGTCTATGAAGCCCGTGAGGCGAGTCAGCAACAATCTTTCGAACAGCTTGTATGTGTGGCACAATAGAGATATTGGCCGAAAATGTTTGGGATTGTCTGTTGACTTTCCTGGCTTGAGAATCGCTATGACCTTCGATTTCCTCCAGAGGCTGGGGATGTAAGCGGACTCCAGGCAGCAGTTGAAAAGTCGCAATAACCATGACACAGCAGCTGGGCCAAGGTGTTTTATTTGCTCCACAGAGATGTTATCCACGCCCGAAGCTTTACCACATTTCAGCTGTTTGATAGCCATCTCAATGTCACTTACGTCGAACATTATACTACAGTATATCGCCAGTGTGGTAGCCTATGGCCTTAAGCCTTCTCATTTTAAAAGGAGTGTCCAACAGTAGCCGATAAAAGGATTGCTGCTGCTGATGATGATGATAATGACAATGATAATCAAGGAATTATTTGAGAAATTCTTAACGTAACATCACGTCAGTATTAAATCGAAAGAGTAGGCAGAGGAATGTAGTATACTGCCACGTCTCACTAGCTATACTACGATGGAATATGGGATGAGTAGGAATTCTAAGTTAGAAAAACCCTATAAAACTCGATCGCGTGATTAAATCCAGTACCTTTCGATTGATAGTCATGTTTGCAATCACTCGATCAACGCGGCAATCAAAGGCGAAAATTCTTAACGCGTTTAAACCAGCTTTTCCTAAATAGGCATTTAGTATCGTCTCTGGAAGTTACAATAGCGCCAGTAGGTCGAGGCTACGTACACGAAATGGTTTAAGGACGAACCTTAAAAATTAGTATTGCAAATTTATATTAAATCTTTACTGTATGTAATATAAAATGATATCGTCTGTATATCCCCGAAGGGTTAGACAGAGGAGTGTAGTACACTCTTACGATTCATCAGTTATTTTATACGTCCCACTACGTGCTATACACCGGGTAAAAATACTGCTATGCTATTCTATAGTGCTAATAATTCCAAGATAGAAAAACTTGATATTTTGCCCGATACGGGACAAAGCCAAGACCTCTTGATCAGCATACCCGCTTGCAACCACTAGTCTAACGCGCTGTTATATACCAGTAATAAATATTATAAATATAGGTAACGTAACATCACGCCTGTAATCCCTGAAGAGGTAAGCAGAGAAATGAAGTACACTCCCACGTTTCACCAGTTACGTTTAAGTCCCATGGAGTAGGTGAGCCTTTTGCCATGCGCCGGGCACAAATACAGACTCAAAGACACTATTAGAAATTCTAAAATAAAAAAATCCAATAGTACCCGACACAGTATTTGAAACCAGAACCTTCCGATCTTGCTTGTAACCACTCTACCAACGAGGCAGTCATAATTACATTCGTTCTTAATATCGCATTTTTCTTCTTTTTTTGTTGTGTGTAAAAATAGGCTCGCGTTACATTTTTCTGGCTTTGTTCGGCTATTGTATTTGTCTTATCTATTTATCTGCCGTATACCAAGTCGCCTTGTGAGAGCGTTTTGTTAAACAACCCTCTTTGTTCAATGTGGCACGAATTGATAGTGTTATCGGCGTTTATTCCAACTTGCAAACGACGCAGAGTTAATATTCCACAGAGACAAATCTTCCGAGAACCATATTGTTAAATATGTTTTCAGCGTTCAGCGCTGTTCCGCCGCATTCAGCGTCGAACGCGGCGGAACAGCGCAGAATACGGATGGTCTCCGACTCCTTGTGGACAAGTTATGACCTGCATAGTTCCTGCGTAGAATTGATTTATACTATTACTGTAATCATTATGCACGCAAGTATTGAGAGAATTCACACGCGTTTTAAAGTAATTATAATTATTTTATATTTACGATCGACCGTCTTCGCAGCGTACGCAGTAGATAGAAGCGTTTCAGCGGATATAACACGCTATGACGGCTCTTCTCATTCTTGCGACGCTGTACGCGGCTGATAAAAGAGTAACTGTATAACTGTGACCAAAATCATTCAGCAAAACGCGAATACAGCTGAATAAGTGTGAGTAGGCCCTTATATGTTGTTATTATTATACCATCTTTATCCTTATTCCACCCTTTTGGGGGAGGCCTATGTCCAGCAGTGGACTAAGATAGGCTGATGACGATGATGATGATTATACCATCACGCCAGGGCTTGTACGCAGTAAGCAAAGGGCATCGAGTGCCACATACCTCTATCCTTACTGACCTGTCAAGCTTCTTCTACATGTCTCTCATCATAAATGAATCTTTATTTTCGATGCTTCTGATTTCCCTACAGCCTCGAAGCGCTAATTTGTACTTGATATAAATAAAAAATGTTATCGTTATTTTCACAGCCAAACGGCACAACACAGTAGCATTCTAGATAATTGCATTACAGATAGTGCTTGTTATAAATGTACAAACACAAAACAAACAGTTTGTTTGTTCTCTAAACATATTTATTCTGAGTAGAATTTGAACTCCACCACATCTAGTTTAGCGGTCAGAGTGAATAATCAATAACCACTCGCCTAAAACGCCAGCATGAGTGCAAAGATAAACCTAACGACAATATATGTACGTATGTGTGACAAGGTTCCCCGCGCTTTTCTTTCTTGACAATCTCTTTCAATAATAACTTGCTTGTACACTCACAACACGCGAAATACCTCGAATGTTAAAACTGCAAGATCATGTCAATTAAAGACATGAGTTGAAGAGAGTCAGGTTACTAATTTATAAATTTTCAGAAAGTGACATTAATTAGACATATACATACAATTACATATAACACTTTCATACACGGGCTACCTTTGTTTTCAGATGTATATAATACACGTGGAAGGACATAACTCCTTAATTTACCTATCTTATAAAGTAAAAAATAAAAAAATATTACACATATTACAAAAAAATATTACACCACATTCTTCCACTCCTATTTAAATCCGTAGAATCGAAAAGTAACAACCGAATTATAAATTACATGCCAATTTCAAATATTTTAAAACGATAAAACTGAAGATAAAAATGATGATACAATATTTTAAAACGATACAACCGATAAAAGATGTCCTTGTGTTCTTAATAACCAATCGGATAGCTACAACACGGGAAGTGATATCACTTTGGCACGTTTATTGCACTGCGGAGTTTCTATTGTTGATTCGAGTTTAGTTTACAATGCGCTGGTACAATTCACCATATGTACATGTAAGGATATACAAATAGCTGATGGCTATGAAGTCTGCCTTACATAAGTCAAATAATTTTGTCTCGCTAAGCAATTACTTCCCATAATGATATCACATATAAATTACGTTTTACCTATTTTAGATCGGCTCGAATTTTGGTAAAACAAAGGGGGCCAAATTTCATTCTCAGTTCCTCGTTTCTGCTTATCAAGTGCGGGAGCTGTAATGATTTTGTATGTTAATATTTGTTACAATTAAATTACTGAGTTGGGGATTAATTAGATTTTCTTTGATTGATTTAAATATACACATTCACTTTACAATGTTCCACGGAATACAGAGAATAGAAAAAGTGACAGATGACATAAAGACGTTAGATGGAAGGCGCGAAATTTTTGATATATTTTACTCTAACAATATTAGTTTGAACTGATCATCTAGTTACTTTGTAGCGACCCTAACTGCTCAGCCACAGATTATCGATTTGATTCCCGCAAAAAAAAAAGTTTTTGTACCGTGTCTAGGCGTCAAAATATTGATACCCGTATAATATTTATTTATAAATTGAAAATATACGTTGCATGTTTTTTGCTCTGTGGTTACTTTGGCCCTCTTTAATTTATACGCTTTAATATTCGCTTTTTCCCAATATCCATATAATATAATTTACGCTTGCATGTCGCCGTCTCGTGGCATTAACGTTTGCATCACTCAATAATTGCGCTATTTGTTTAGTTAATAGTTCTACTCATATGATGTTATCTAATTAACTCAATGTTTGTCCTCAAATTGGAACCGTGAGGCTTTTGTTAAGATAATGTTTGATAACAATCCTGTTCTGCGTTAAACTAATAATGCAACAACTATGAAAGCGATATTTCATGTTTAAAGTAAATTAAACAATAGTGTTAGGATTACATATCTTGGGACATCTCTACATAAGGCCACTCGACCCCAAAAAAACATTGAGAAAACTCGTGTTATGGTAACCAGACCTACTTATAATTACTTATATAAATAATAAATATATACTTATCTCAATATTTTTACTCACCCAGATACAACAAAAATTGTGCACCCTCGACCTTTGGCGCAGCAGTCCAATTCACTACACTAATGAGCCAGTGAGATTTCAAGCATATTTAAATTTCCTCAATATTAATATATAATACAACAAAATCGACGAAGAATTACGAATTACAAAAACAAAACAGACGAAGAAACGACACTAGGTAGTAATATAGTAGTAAGATTTGTAACCTATTGATTTATTGTCGAACAAATTTACGTAAGTACAACTTTGACGTCAGCAATAACACCATACCTACGTGTATAGTCCTGAAGTGTAGCGGAAATTCCAATTATAATTTCTTTTTAAAGTAATCAAATTTAGAGACGAAATGAAACGCGAAAAAGTAAAATGTTTCTGTATGTTTCCGGTGACATCAATTGACGGTTTTATTTTACCTGTCTTGTTAACGCAGTTTAAAATAAATGAATAATCTTTTATAACACTATAATGCTCTATACCTACACAATTAGTCGTCGACATTTACACGACCGTTTAGAACAACTAATTGCCTAGAACAACTAATTGCCCTAAGTTTCTTTTATTTAGATTTCCCAAGTATAGTCGTCTGAAATTATATAAAAAGCTGGTTTTATTATGCCAATTTCGTTACTATATGCTGCAATAATAATTTTCATAGTTATTTGGCAATAAACTCACTCCATATTATATTATTCCATGGGGCGTATAACAACGGTTGGACCGTGGGAATTGAACAACGCTCTGCCTACACCTTCTGTGGAAATACAGACGTGATGTTACGTTATGTTAAATTTTATCGTTGTTTAATTGATCATAATATGAGCGACTATCACGAAAGATCGATTATCAAAATGTTCATGCAATTCATTTTTGTAGCTATTTTCACTATCTTTTTTTTATTACAAATAGGCTCGCGTTTGGCTGCACCACCTGACGGAAAGCGAGATGCAGCCTAGGGAGTAACACGCTCGCCTAGAAAATGCCTATTCACCCGTCTTTTGAACAATTCCAGATTATACGAGTCGAGAAAGATGGACGCCGGCAGAGAGTTCTACTCTTTCGCAGTTAGTAATAAAAACGATTTAGTAAATCGTTATGTCCTGCTTATAGGAGTGTCTACCAGATGTGGATGGTAGCCTACGGTACGTCTTGACGTCCGGTGGTAAAAGAGGGCCGGTGGAACTAGATTGTGGAGCTCGATTGCGCACTCTCCAAAGTGTATCCGGTAGAAAACTGCGAGACGAGCAACCCTGCGTCGGTGCTTAAGGCTATGCAGTTTGGACTCTATAAGTTTTTCGCTTCCAATGAGCCATCTGGCACGTTTCTCTACGGAGCTGAGGGCATCCATCCAGCTGATACTTGGCAGATCCGTCCCATAGGTGGCCGCAATACTCCATGCAAGATCGCACTTGCGCCTGGTATAAAATGAGCCGTTGCTCGGGCGTGAAGTATTGCTTCACCTTGTTCAGGATGCCAAGTTTTTTCGCCGCTGTTTTCGCCTGAGATTCTATGAAACGGCCATAGTTCAAATTGGAAGATAGGAATCGTGCTTACTATTAATAGGACTTTTGGCTTTATTAATTGGCTTGTTTATTTATTCTTATACTGCCCTTAAATATCGAACACCATCTATGTGATGTCACGGGCACAACATTCCTTCTCCTATTTTATTTTCGTTAATTTAACAGGTATGTTGCATTTATAATACATGTGTATAACTAGGCATTTATAATACATGTGTATAACTAGCTTTTATGGTATTTTTATACAATAATAGCTATTGGTTAATAGTATTTTATCATATCATCATCACGTCTCTGAGCCTGTCTTAGTTAACGAGTCAGTGTGCCCGTCCTTGGCTCCCCACAAGCAACTTATGTTTGCCGTCTTCTGTTGCTCGTTCACCATCTTCTCAAACCTTGTCTGGGCCACGCTTGCAGGAGCGGCTTGGTACGCTGTAGTCTTCAGTCGTTTATCGGACCCGGCTATCCCGCCCCAACTTGTTGATTAAATTTAAAGTAGAGTGACAATTATTTTGTCTACACTATTATTTCTGGATCTCTCTCGAATAGTTCTTTCGTTAACTTTGCTCGCCTCAAAATAGAAAAAGGTGTATAACTGTAGTGTACCCTCCTGCAAGGAGACGCAGCACTAGTGCACGTAAGGTGGTGACGTCAATGCGACACTTGATAAACACCGTAAGCATTGCCTGCGAATAATAGCAATTGAGCTGTCTATGCTTCTGTTGGCGTTCTCAATTCCTCTTCCGCTTGTGTCCATTCTGCAATGCTTTTGTCACTGCGCAGTTGCTCTGTTTTTCGTAAGAAATTGGCATATTTATAATGATAAATATGACAGGGCGCGATGGCGCTCATAGGGGGAGGCCTATGTCCAGCAGTGGACTGAAACAGGCCGGTGATGTGATGTGATGTGATGTGATTATAAATATGCTTTACAATCATCATCATCAGCCTATGGCTGGACATTGGCCTCCCCTATGAGCGCCATCGTGCTATGTAGGTATTATGAATATTATAACTTGCGAGTCTCCTCGCGATATTTTTCTTCGCACTCCCACACGGTAATATTTCATTTTGAAAATGCGCTTATTTCCATAAAGTTGATATCGCATATCAGAGATTCGATCTTCGGCCTCCGAAGGACTGGAGGTACTTATAACGTAGGTACATACTACATACATACGTATTATAATTGGCCGAGTTTACCGGATTGGCATTGTGATTTTGTGGGAAAAGAACTTTCTGAAATTGGAAAGGTCGTGTGAAAATGTTATACATTTTTTATTTATGTACACCAAATAATATTTACCATTATTTGAACACGTTGAAATATGCCATGTAAGTTCGTGTATCGGCGCGCCGCCGAGCCGGTGTGTCGCGTCAGCGCGTGCTTGACTCGTTTTGCAATTCAATGTCTCATCGCTATTCGAAGCTGTCCTCGCAGAACGCGAATACGCTGCATAAACCATCCCGATCCTTTTCAAACATCTACTATTAATATAATAACAGACTGCATTACCTAAATAGGTATTCAATTTCTAACTTAGTAGGCGTTGGCCTCGTCTAAAGTTAACTTATGTAATAATATCATCATCTATAATATAAAAATAAGTCGAGTTTTCCTTCCTGACGCTATAACTCCAGAACGCACGAACCTATTTCCACGGTTTTGCATTCGTTGGAAAGGTCTTGGGCTGCGTGAGGTTTATAGCAAAGAAAATTCAGGACAAATTTCAAGAGAAAAGCAGGAAAACGGAAAATCATTTCTCACATACAGCGCCATCTCTGATACATAGCATGTACTACAACGGCGCCAGTACTTTTTTCCTTTTCAAATATAAAACAAAAAAATATTTTTTCTTCATCTTTTCATCCCCAAACGAAATGTTACAAAAAACGAAGCTGTCTGGTGGCGAAACGGAGTTCGCCGGGTTTGCTAGTTTCTTATAAACATTTCTGTCTTTTCTGTGTTCCGTTCAGTCGCGTCACTTTTGTATTTTGTGTGTCGTGGAGTGTTTGATAATAACATGTTTGTTGAACTGCATTAATAATGAACCAATAAATTGGGCTAATATACAAAAATATAAAGCTTTATCTGCTTACATTGTGTACAACACAAGTCTTTACTTTCGCTTATGCTGAAGATATCTTGCAGTCTCGGATGAGTTAAACAAACATTATCAAATGTCAAAATAAAATAATGCAAATCATGAATATTGTATTTGTTCTATGATAAAATAAAAATAATGACGTTTGAAGAGTCCTTTATTTCTTCCCGTTTCATATGACTTTGGTATAATGAAGAAAAAAAAAAAAACAAAAAAAATATTGTGTAATTTTAGTCTATGGTCATTTAAAACAATTGAACGGTAACTCATCCGAGACCGGTGTAAGAGCGGTAGCACGCGGTTGATGTAGTCGTCGCTGCAGGGCGCGCGCGACGAGGAGGCGGCCGTGGACGCGGCGCGCGCGGCCGACGCGGCGCAGCAGCTGTACGACGCGGGGGAGGGCAAGTGGGGCACCGACGAGGAGATATTTAACAAGGTTTTTACTACACACTCAATGAGAGATTAATTAGTCGAACGTAAGTCGTTGCAGTACTACAGGTAGAAAATGAATTCGGATCGCATCGGGATCTTTCAGGGTGGTCCATCAGCATTTTATGTGTATTCCAGTTACAAGATTTCTATTTTTTAAAGTTGAACGACTCCTTTCTGCAGTTTGCTAGATTACTTTATTCTCATCTGTATTCCTCTTTCTTGACTTTTAATTGTAAACAAGTAAGAAATTGGATTGAATAACTATTAACTTATCTGGCCACCAGCGTTCCAACTGATCCCAGATGGGTCCAGTCTAAATTGCACTCATGTGTCATTACATCACAGTAAATCGCCGCTACAACACTACGCTGTTTTGTTATAGGAGTAAATGACTAAATCCCTACATTCAGTGTCCAGAGTACGAGATAGAATCTCGTACTCTGGTCGGGCTCCAACGGTAAATTCCTATTCCTTCAGATATTAGCGCACGAAAGCTTCGCGCAACTGCGGCTGATCTTCGAGGAGTACAAGAACATCTCTGGACGCACTATCGAGCAGGCCATCAAGGCGGAAATCGGTGGAGAACTTAAGGAGGCCTTGTCCGCTATTGGTATGTTAGTTGCTAGATAACTTGGAAGCTGGGGAGAGTTACGAACTTTAAATTGATCTATTACTTGTTGATTCATTGATTTATGACGTATGTTAATATTTCCATTATTAATAAAAACTCGATAACTTTGAATAAATAACAATAAATTTGCGGTAAATAATATATGGCAACATTATTATAACACATGTCACGTATTATGTAACACATAGTATAGGTAGTAACATGTAGAGTCGTGGCACAGATGGCGCTCGTGGTCGATTCTAGACCAGTCAGTTGGATCGTACGACCTCATGTCAATGAACTTGAGTACAACCCTAGTATATAAGTTTGCCTTTATGCAATTCTTTACATTTCACATTGATTAATCAGCTCAATTGGTCCCATACCGTCTGTATTGGTCTCGCTGAGTTCAGCGGAAGACCCCATTAACCCACACGTCCCGTTCCTCAGGCGACTTTTAAGAAGCGTTAGATGCGCTGAGTCACTTCGAGTACAGTCATATAATAAAGTGACTAAATACTGCCTGTGGGATTTTCCCCTCAGAAAATGTAATTAGTATTGGTTATTACAAAGTATGTTCATACAGTTTTGTAATTAGATGCGTATTAAGGTTTACTTATTACGACTGCCTCGTTCGTCGAGTGGTTGCAAGCGCGACTACCGATCGGAAAGTCCTAGTTCTAGAAAGTTCTAGTAGTGACTCGGAGTCTGGAATTGTGCCCGGTGTATGGCAAGAGGCTCACCTCCTAATCCGTAAGACTTAACTGGCGAAACGTGGGCGTATACTACACTCCGCTACCTACTCCTTCTGGGATTACAGGCGTGATGTTACGTTTTTTAATTATATTATATTACGTATAATTTTTATTCATTTCAAAAATTCCGAAACAGTACCAAATTGATTATTAATTAACAGTACCAAATTGATTATTATATTACCGATTGATTTTTAAATCTAGCTTCTGACAGGTGTAGCTGTGGAAATTTAGTAGAACCAGCAGTAGACTACAGTTCGGAGAAATCTTCGGTTTGCAGCTATCCGAGCTTTACCTACCTATATAGCAACGTACCATGTTTACCAAAAATATTAGCACCACCAACGCTGGACAGTTGGCCGCGATTAACAATGACAATTTCAGTGGAGTGCGTGGAGAACCCGGCGGCCTGGTTCGCGACCAGGCTGCGCGACGCCATGCAGGGGCTGGGCACCGACGACCGCACGCTCATCCGCATCGTAGTGAGCCGCAGCGAGGCCGACCTGGCCGCCATCAAGCGCGAGTACGAGCGGATATACGATAAGACGCTGGAAAGCGAAATCAGGGTATGTAAATATTGTGAACCCCATATTTATATTTCAGTGGAGTGCGTCGAGAACGCTCCCGCCTGGTTCGCGCAAAGACTCCGCGAGGCTATTGAAGGTGCTGGTACTGACGACCAGGCGATCGTCCGTATCATCACCTCCAGGGCTGAGGTGGATCTGGGCAGCATCAAGGAGGAGTACGAGAGGATTTATGACAAGACTCTCCGCAGTGAGCTGGAGGTTAGTTCGGTGCATGGCAGGTAGGTGGCGGCTGGGTCGGCTGTCGCTGAAAACATGTAAGCTTCGTTGCTCGGATGTTACAATATTTTTAGCTTTATTTTGTCCTATTCGATGTATCGGACAAAAGTTAATATCCATTACTTAAATGATTTGAAGAATTATCCATTTTGAAATCTATAATTGGAGACATATTGTTTTTGTTAAGTGTACATATTTTAAAATATCATGTCATGGTTATCAGTTTAATATATATCTCATTAGATGTAGCCATTATTAAGATTAGGATCCACAAAGCTTACTGCATGCGCATATATTGCGACACGATGGTAAAATTACAGCTTCATGTCCGCATTACACAGCATGGAAATATGCTACTTGGAATTCAGCACTAAAATATATTTAAGATATTTACTAGTCAGTACATTTTGTAATTCATTAAAATTGAACTGTTCAGTATTTCACTATTTCTCCCTACGATCTGGACTCTCATGACTACTTGTAGCTTAAAATGTCCATACAGTCCATATCATTACATACGATAGACTACGGTTTTTTTTCTACAGTTAAGGCGACTATTATATTTGTTTATTTATTTTTTAACGTAATTATATAACATTTTGACAAAGCTATTGACGTATTAAAGAAATCCTATAAAATATTGTATTTTTTAAATTATTATCAACTTAACAGATAATATTATGAAAATTCTAGTTTGATTTGCCTGAAATTCGGCGCCTGGTAGAGCAGAGAATCCCCTCAGATTTTAATTATATAGGTCACTTAAAAAATGATTCATTATCATACCATCCCGTCGGGTCTCTTACGAGTGAAGGAGTGGGCAGCGAGAGTGAAATATTATATCTATCTTTATAGACCTGACATATTTCTACATAAATTAATATCGTACACGCACTTCGGTTTCCGATACTTCTGACTCACAGCAATATCTGACCTATTAAATTATTTTACATAAACATTATACATATTTCCTTTACTTCGATTGATGTTTGCTCGCTAAATACTCGAAAGGATAGCTATTTCTGTGCTGTAGTAATGTTGAACTTTACTAATCTCATTTCCCAAATGCCACTGCCGGATCTCCAGGAGGTAAGGTTCTTTCCTGTTCCTCTTAATTACATATGCCTATATTTAATGTAAGTTTGCTAAAAATTCCTTTGCGCAATTTTAAAATATAATAAATTCTGATTAATCTCATATATGTATATGTGTATTATAAATGTAAGTTTATTTATGAATGTTTGTGGTATAAAGTCAATTGTGAACAAACTTTTACTAATGAAAATCAATCTAGTATTTTTCATTCCTAATTTTTAAGTGAATCTTTTTTTTATCGATTACGTCTATATATCTCGATGTAATAAATGTAAAGTTGTTACGTAATGTCGCTGTTTCTTATAATAAAATATTTTTTTGCATTTGTGTCAGCGTAGTCTTTCTAAGAATATGGCGTCACATTGAAATCAAAATGGCGGGCAATTTATTCCAATGGTGTCTAAAAAAATTTACAGGCTTAGTTGTAAAAGCCCACATTGGAAATTAAATTTTTAGTACGGAAATATCGTTACTACTATTCTGCTATATTCTTCATTGAATAACACACCAATTTTTAATGGGTATGCTCGGAATGGTTCACAATACTAATCAAGTCGCGTTCCTTCGCCGCATGCGTTCGCCGTCGGCTGCCGCTCACACCGCTCCTCGCTCGCACTCACACCGCGCCCGCCGCTGTCGCTAACGCCCGCTGTCCCGTTGCCGGCAGCAGGGCGAGACCTCCGGCGATTACAAGCGCGCGCTCGTCGCGCTGCTCGGGCCTGCGTAGGAGCCCTACGGGAGCCCCGGCCGCCAGAGGAGCCCTCCGGCGATGTGCCGATTCTGTTAGCCTTAATTACTCTGAATGTCTGTCTGTTTTATGAATGTCTGTATTTTTAATGTTTCTTTGCTGTGGTTCTGTTTCTTGTAATTGATTTAAATTAAATTATAACGATCTGATGTGGGATATCTTGTCGGGTATCGTGACGAAAATAGACCTCGAATAACTCTATATCATGTTGTGCCGTTAGAATAAGGCTAAGGAACGATATTACGACATGTACTTTAATAATCCGCATCGAACTACTGGGATTTAGTGTCAATAATATAGTGACTGAGTTGATAAGCTTAACCACCTATACAAAAATGTACCTACATTGCACAAAAAGTATACATGTACAACCTAGTAGTATCGATTTTAATAAATTTGGCAAAATAAGACTTAAAAGTTGCCAGAAAATGTTTGTGGAAGAGCCCTTTGAAAAGTTCCCTGGAGAGTGAAGATCTAAGCCTACTTAGAAAAACTGAAACTCGAATATTATTACATAAAATTTACTTATATTAAATTTTGAGAAAAAATACAACTCACTTGTTGTGTTGGTTTATGCAGTGTTTTTTATCAAATTTTATTAGACGTAAGAGAATTTTTTATATTCCTACACAGCCTTAGTCCGCTAATAGTGCCTTTAAAAACACAATTATTATTATAATTATTGGTATCATCGAATATCTACAATAATTGTTGCAAGAGTAATTTTTCAATTATGATGAAATTATTTATTGGAACAAAGTTCCTGGAGTTACTATTGCATTCCAATAATACTTGTTTTTTAATGTTGTCTTCTGTGCTTGTGTCAATTCAACGTATTTTATTAAGCTTTAATTTGTATTTATTACATCTTTTATTTCATTAAATGGTAGAAAACAATGTGCTGTTTTATTAAAAGTATTACAATGAAGTACATGTCGTTGACCAATCTTTATCAATTAATAAAATCTGTAAGTTCTCTAAGCACAGTTAGAGAATGAATAGGCTTTAGGAAGTTAACCGCAGAGGGCTGGCCTTCGTTTCCTATTTCTCATAAAAAAGTAAATATAACAAAGGAGCAAAGAAACAAAAGTCCCAGAAATATGCGATCAACAGTTATTTATTCAGATATGTTTTCCATTTCATACATAATATTCACAAATTGAACTGTCACGACAAGTTGAACACTGGCAACATTGGCGAAAATAAATATGTACACAGGCGCCGCCGCTCATTGCACGTCATACAATTAAACTAAATACATCTAAAGCGAAATTGAAAAAATATAACTAATAAATTTTTATACACGTGTCATAATATATAAAAGAATCACTTAGAATGAGGAACATAATAAGCTCTAACGCGATCACTACTAAGTCTTGAGTCACGAAGTTAAGTGCCAAGCGTGTTGCTACTAAACGAATGTACAGAAGCTCTAAGTTTTAATCTGTTATAGTAAATAAATAAAAATATTTTCTATAATATTGGAAAATTTTAAAACATCTACATTCTCTCATTCCAAATGTCCACATAAAATTTCATAAAACATCCAGTTCGAAAAAGACAAGTGATGATGGATAAAAGTCATAGACAATATGGGTCGGGCCACATAGATCGACGGCGTTCGACGGTTTGTCCATACGCAAAGAACGCAAAGTATGGAATGACGTACGCATTCTTTTGCATCGACCCGACGAACGTGCTCTGGCTGCAAACCGACACGAAACGCGATCGGTCGTCGACGGCCGACGACGGCGATCGACGGCCAATGAAGGCGATCGGCGGCCGCCCGCACCGATTTACGGTTGACGGCGTAAATCTTTGTGCTGCTTCTTTTGTTTTTCTTTGATGTCTTGCAAAAC
>DWEC01000947.1:0-14704 GCA_018245735.1 Microceris miodesmiata
AAACGCACTTTTGTGAAGAGGTGCGCGCCATGGATTTGAACCCAGTACCCCCCGAGTGAGGGGCTGAATTTTTAACGACTAGGCTATCACTGCTGCTTAATGTGATATAAGTAACTTAAACGTTATCGTATATTAAGTAACAATTGTATCTCGTAACCATATCTAACTGATGTTGCACAATACTTAATTATTACGTGAGATCGCTCAATCAAAATATAGCTAAACTTGACGGCTAGGCTGGTCAGGCTTAAATGTTAGCGTATCTGCCTTTCACACCTTTCATACCAAACCACGAATCCCTAGTACCGCAGCTCAGCGGTACAAAAATTATACATAATTTATATGAAGAAGGAGCAAGTCACTGTCAAGGGTGACATATACCGAGAGACAGTTCATGATATGTATTTACATCGTACCCCGAATAGCACTATTAGCGTCGGTTAGTTTCATTTGTATTCTTACTTAATAATAAACTATAATCAAGACAATAATATTAACTGATAGTAAAGTTGCATAAATGCGGCTTTTAGTAGTATTCGTATATTTAATAAATATTAATTAGAGTGCATAAAGTAATAGTATCCGCCCTATTAGAGACTGAACATAGACTGGTTTGGACTTTTAAGTACTGAGATAGCCATCACTAATATATACGTGGACAAGCAATCATATCAACCAGACTGAAATAAAAATGTCTTAACGACTGTATAGGTTCACGGTAAAACTGGCTAAACACGTTGGGCCAACACCTTGGGCCAGCATGTTGAGCCAATGTACTGGCCTATTTAGTATATTATGTTGGCGATCAACATTGGTTAGCCAACCTGGTTTGTCGTGTACACATTAATTAATATTAGTGCGCTTCGCCATCAACATTGACATGTTGGCGTCTTATTTACATAGTTCGTCATTGCTCATCAGTATAGTGTGGTATGTTTGTAAAGTAATTATTGTAGTGCCGAGTTATATTGGAGACAGTGACATAGAATAGCGATGAGTTTCACAAATTATAAAAATAAAAGGAATTGAACCATTTATGTATAGTCATAAATATGTACATAATAAAAAAGTTAACTAATCTACATAACACGAGTACCTATAGAAAAATAATACACTACTTACGTCAATGTGTTAAAAGTGACTGCCAACACATCCTTACCTTGACCCTAAAGCTGGCCAACGTCTACATCCCACTTTAAAATACAACGCTATACTATAGTATAGGTATAACCTACTACTAGCAATACTATTACTACTAGTAATACACGATGTTATTTCTCCGTACACATGTTTTGCCACATTTGAAACTGAAAAGCAGAGGTTGTCACAAATCATTGAAGTTCAGTTAGACGTAAAATTTCCAGTTAGCCCGTACAGTTGGTTGTACGTTCGCCCTTGGTACCGGTTACAATGGCCGAGTTAGATAGGATTAGGTGCTCGAATAGGCAGCGTGAGTGCTCCTTTTAATCACACCCAAGGACAAACCCGTGTACTGCATGCGCATAAATGACGTCAAAGCTTTTCTGTGTTACTTTCATTTCAAGTATTCGGAGTTGACTTGCGTTTTATTAGTTCGATTGATTATATTACTGCACTTTAAATATGTACTGTTTCGTTAATACATTACAACAGCTTAAATCTTAATATATAAAAATGAATGTTTGTCTGTATGTTATCGATGAACTCAAAAACTACTATACCGATTACTATGAAAATTGGTAGATATAATATGTCTTTTTCCACGGAGAAGGTTCGTATAATATGCTCATTGATGCCACTCGCCACCTGGTTGCGCTGCAGCGTAGCAACTTCTGCCCCGTTCAACCGATTGTCATGAAAATCAGTATGACCATGTATTTTTACACAGGGGAAACGAATATGATAATAATTTATTTTAGCTGTTGGCGTAGCAAAGCGCGCCGGGTACAGCTAGTTGTAAATATTTAAAAAAATTAGCACAAATAAAGTTACTTACGTTGCAAGTATACTTATTAAACATGGAGTGAAAAAAAATATATTTAAAAGGATTGTCTGTTTTATTATTGAATACGTTGACGTAGAAAGTTTTCAATCTATCTTTTTCATGTCAGCGACACGTCAAATAGATCCGCCTATATTTGGACAAGGATCTATTTCGCAAAGTAAACAAAAGCCCCTCGATTTTGATGAAAGGAATTTTTTAACCAGTTTTTATTTCAGCGCCAAAAGTTTAACCCTCACAAAATAATACTAGAAGCATCGACGAGCGCTGCGCCGAGCTAAGCGCATCAATCTTAAATAACGTCAATTCACGTGTTAAAATTGTATTTTTTACCCCGCATTTGCCATCTATTTGCACTCTTTTCATACCATTAACCAGAAAGTAGGAACAAAATAATGTAAAGATAAGCCATTCATTAAATAATATGTAATATTAATTACAATGTCTGACCGAAAACCGATTTCCAACCGAAGCCGAAACCGTAATGCGGCCTCTCGTCTTGTTTCAATGTTAACGTAAAACGACAAGACAGTTGTTTTAAGCGTAAATAAAAAATAAATGAAAGTAACAGAATACGGTTATATTTTGAAAAAATGTAATAGTATATCGATTGAAATTATCATTATTGGTTAAAGCTAATTTCAGTTAAGCTGAAAGCTCGTTTATTGTAAGACTGAAATGAAAGTTGCATCCGAGACTAGGAGACGTGGCCAAAACTGAATAAAACCTCAGTCTGTCACTAATAAACTTAATACTTACAGTACTATATACATAAATACATATATAAATTGAAAATTACATATTAAAACATTAAAAAAGAAGATGCGTACATATTTTTCATATAACAAATGTTAAAAGGTACTGACGTTAATACTGTTCTTAGCATATACTATAAATAGACATAACTATACATCGTAGGTGTGTACTGTAACTTTAAGAAGAAATAATGATATTCAATTATATTATAATTTTAAACAACAAAGCAATAAAACTTTCGGAAGACGAGTGGAAAGAACAAAATATATTTAAATCATACAAACATATTAACATCGTTTCGCTTATAAATATAATATATTGACTGCATAAATGTCTTTGAAAATATCAAGACCGATTTGAATAGGAAGATGAGAAATCAAGTCGTAATATAAGACATAAAAGCCATGACCTAAATCTGTCAGCATCGTAACTACGTTTGTGCCATAAAAACGTTAACTTCGCGGCAATAAAAACATATAATCAAATACCAAGATGAATAATAATTAAAGGAAAGAATAGAAGAAACTCATTTAAATTAATATTTGTTCTCGTAGGGCACATTTTTGTAACGTAAATTAATTTTAAAAATTAGCTATAATATTCAGCATTACTTTAAGCTTTAAGAGAAAAATTGGATAACATATTTTTATGACATAAAAAAAAATATTTATTAAACTACATTAAATCTATCATTATGATATAATTGTAATGCGAAATAATATGGTTTCATTTTTAGGGCCTTTTTTACATTCAGTAGACTAAGACTGCGTAAGCGCACGCTGGTACTGGTCGCCGTGCCTGCTTTCGCTGCTGTCACACCAGGTTGCAGAGGATCGCTACTGTATACTGACTTATTGCTCAAAGAACTTCGCAAATCTTCCGACACACTTATCATCTGATAAATATTATTTATCCATTATAATAGCCTGCCTAATTCTTGAGTTTCTCCTTTCCCTAAAACTATTTGCCAAATGATTCATAATCATAAAATTCATAATCTGGCTTTATATCCATTACTTATACAGCTCATGTGCAGTTTATATCCCTTGAAAATAGCCGATAACAAGGATTCAATGACAAAAGGCATGAATTATGAAAAGTTATTTTAAAAAAGCAGTGATAGCCTAATGGTTTATAATTCAGACTCTCACTTTGGGGTTTTTTTCTTTATGTAAATGTGCGTTTTCCTTACAAAAGTGTTCTCTTTACAAGAATGTGCATTTTAAGATTAAATATCACTTTCTAACAGTGAAGGAAAAAGTCGTGAGAAAACCTGCACACCTTAGAGTTTATAAAGAAAAGATAATTTTTGTAAGGGTTGTGAAGTCTGCCAATCCACGTTTGGCCAGCGTGGTAGACTGTGGCATTAACTCTCTCATGAAAGGAGGCGCGTGCTCCAACAGTGAAATGATAACAGAGGGTCGGAACGGAATGAATAGTTAGCTCCAAAAACCGGAAAGTTGTATTATAGAATTCTAAAGAAAACAGAGTTGGAAGGTTCTGCAATCATAATATATGAAAGATGTATCTATATCATTTTCTCATACTACAATACGGATACGTGACATAGGGTTTCAGAGTCAGAGGAATCAGAATAAAGAGAAGTTGACTCTACCTAATAGCAGACCGGGACCTGCGTCCGTAACTTTATACACATGCCAACAAGACCGTTTCACATTTGTACTTAATATTATATTTTCATTAGCGTCACATAATTTCTAAGGGTTGCCAATTAATCTAATAATTAGCTGTACAGATAACTTTAATATTGATACATTAAAGACATACACGTAAGTAGCGAATAACTAGAAATGGTGCGGCAAATGATGTTATAAATTTTCTTAATGCTTCATATGGAGTAGAGGATAATACAAAAAACATTTATCGAAAGAAATCTGTCTCCAGAGTCGCTCACCTGACAACTCTTAAGAAGACTCTGATACAAGGTTAGCCGCTTCGTCGGGCATATCGCAATATTGAAAGCTATTGAGTTTCAGAGCCCTTAGAAATGCTTCAGCGCGTTTATTGCGAAATCCTCAGCACTGCAGTGGGAATTTTTCATCTTGCCGCCGATATTTTCACTTTCCACCGAAGTTTTCGGAAAGTAAAAGTTTTAATACTTTCATTGGCACCTCTTGACCTTCGTACTTGGTTACTTTTATAGCGCTTCTGCGGGAAACAGTTGATATTCTTTTTCCTATTTCAAGGTATTAGGTGCTTTGAGAAAGTTTCCATTGTACACTACTAATTGCACAAAATTATTACGAAACTTAACATTTGACATAATTCATCGTTAGAAATAATAATATGAGAACGCAGGAGTAGGATTACACGGAGTATCATTTAAAGCTTTATCAAAGTCCGTTTGATTTCAAAGGAACGTGAACACTGGAAAATCCTAAAAAAAGTCAATTTAACCTACTTGCAGAAAGCTGATACTAAGTGCGAACGATTAATTAGTAAAGCAAAACCAACGAAAGTTTGGGGAGAAATTTAAACATTTACAGAAAACAAGTGATATTTTACGTAAATCCCGGAAGCTCCTTTAAATTCCCTGGTACGTAACTGAAGTAAATTATTGCGTTCCTTTATGTAAAAAGTGTCATATAGTTACATTTGAAGTAATTGCAGCTATACTCGTATTTTAAATAACTATTATAAGTAATAATAATCGACCCATTATAATTCCACTCTTGGAATAAAGGTCTTCTCTCATATTGACAGAGTTAAGGCCATAGTCGGCCACGCTGATCAAGTGCAGGTTGGCAGACTTCACACACCATAGATTTTTTTTTATAAAACCTAAGGTGAGCAGGTTTCCTCACGACATGTTCCTTCACCGTTAGCAAGTGATATTTAAATTTGGAACAAACTTTTTGTAAAGAGGTACGCGCTATGGATTTGTACCCCCGGAGTGAGGGACTGAATTCTCAACCACTAGGCTATCATTGCTTTTGCAAATAACTATATTGTAAATTAAAAACGTTTAAAACTCCGTTTTTGTTACTATGAGGGCCGAAATAAATAAATAAAAAGTTATGTTGATGTCGTTTGTAAATCACATTAAACATACTGGTACCTTCTCAAGCAGTATTATTTGAGCTTACCGTCGCTTGCTGAGTGGATACAGCTAATCATAATGTGGATTAAAATATATATGGGATAAGTAAAACATTAACGATTGTAAGCCTATTAGTCGCTGTGGTAAGCGGTAAACTGTAAGCTTCAACCTGCTACTGTCTGTTAAAATGTGTAACCATTTAAACCAAAATATAATTTTCCGAGACTACCAATTTTTGCCTCTGTTAATGTGTGCTATCCCCACATTACTGAAGTGAAACAGGTGTACAATTTAACACACAATACAAGTGAGTCCCAATCTAATTTCACTGGAACACACGTCGTCTAACTCTTCTCTATTATGTATTTCTGTGTGGGTGTTGGTCCGATCTTTCCCATTATCGCAATCAATGCATCTAATTTCTTCACTACGAGATAACTCTTGGCTCTTCTGAAATCGTACACACTGCATTCCTATATATACTACTTTTTTCTATGAGAAATGTTTTACTATCATTATTGTCCACCTCTGTAATTCTCTTTGTAAGTCCATTTGCAAAGTCGAAACCTAATTTTGATTTGAAAACCTAAGCAAGGACTATTATCTGCAACTTTGGCTTGGTGCCTTTTAGTGCTGACTTTAGTGCAATTTCTTTGTTTTTCTTTTTTTTGTTATAAATAGTTAAGTTTAACCCGGTCTATTCCACTGTATCCTACTCGTAGATACCCGGTTATCTGAAAGAAATAGGTTGTTAGCGATAAGACCAAAAAATTATGTTGTCCTATAGGTATCTGTTGATCTGGTTGGGTGTTCAATTAATCATCTAATTATTGTCTCTAGGTACATGTTATAATACCAACATCACGCCTATATTTACCCAAAGAGGTAGGCAGAAGAGTGTAGTAAACTTCAAGGATTCACCAGTTCTGTTAAATGTTCCATCCTCGAATAGAGTGTGATTCTATTACTATACCCCGTACAAGTCCGGACTTCGCGCTACTACTAGGCATTTCAAGGTAGAACTGAATATAACCGTTATATATCGGTATCGAATATAACCGTCAAAGTAATGGCACTCTTTATTTCTCAAATGTTATGAGTAATACGATTTCAATTCGACCTTTTTTTTGATCCATGTACATATAGTGTTACATATATAGTGTTACATATGTTACGTTATTACATATATTTACTTGTAGTATATAAATGAACTAAAGGCTTTAATTGTATTTTATTACAACTATCATATTTAAACATTGTATAATGTAGGTAGTAATTAAATCAATATATTTAAATGAAACGCATTAAAAACTGCACACAATTTATAATCAATACAATTAAGATTGTAATAAGAATTGAAAAGTAAAACGCATAAATAAATTAAGCAAAATATTCGTCATTTCTAACTACCTTTACATCCAGATGTTCCTGAGACATCTTTATATAACAACCACAAAAGCCCTCCTTTAAGGAATGGCTGAAGTTTAACGAGCAATGAGAATGCTCGAAAACGTCGTGTCCCAATTCATTATTAATTATGCTCTATCGAACTTTACAATTATCTTAAACCGCATCACAACATTCTCGTTGCTTTAGCCAGTACGAGTACAATGTAATAAATTATACAATGCATGCCTCGTGTGCTCTCAGATAACCTTGCTCTATATTCAAATCTAGGTATCTGCGCGCACTTACACGAGCAAATGATTATTTACGCTAGTTGGTTATTCTATTACAACGTGTATTTTTATGCGAGTAGGTTCACGGTCAGCGGTGAGCGCCAACATTTTTCGGCTTGCACTCGTAGCGATGGCAGGGCGCGATGGCGCTTATTGGCGCTATATCCAGCAGTGGACTGGAACCGGCTGATGGCGATGACGATGACGACTCGGCGATATCATTAATTACTGCATTAATTAACTGGTAACGAACTCAAACGAAGCAAATATTAAATGAATAAAATATTTTATTCATTATAAGGTATATACATACACTCAATGAAGGTCATGTTTCAGTTATATACATATATTTATACTTCTACTTCGGCTTTGTGCGCCCCTCGGGCTATAGTAGACCGGGAGAAAAAAGCCGGAAAAAAGAACTTCCAGCACTCTTTTAAATAGCAAAATTGAACGCGAAGGTGTCCTGTATCAATGCAGTTCAGCAGGTTCATTAACTACTGGACTAAGGGCTAGTCAGATGTAGTATATCGTTTGTTATTTCAAATAGGTTTCACACAACAATAGGGTAGGATATGGGGGCACATTGAATTACCGCAGCATTCGAATGTTTTGTGTACCCAAGATTGAATCAGACGTATTGCGCGTGTGAGAACATATATCTGTCTGTCTCTGTCGTTGTAACTTGGTTGAGTTACGTTCGGACTCTGGTTCCGTAACTATGTCAGTGTTTACGCATTGCGAATCGCGAATCTCGGAATGTAACTTATCATTTCTCCCCTTAGATAACTTAATGTGACTTAATAATCATAATCTTGATGGTAACATTTCATTTTTTTTTAAATGTAACATCACGCCTGTAATCCCCGAAGAGATAGACAGAGGAGTATAGTACTATGCCACGTTTCACCAGTAACGTTTAGGACTCATGGATTAGGTGGTGAGCTTTTTGCGTTACAGCAGGCACACAATCCAGACAAATTCACTACTATTAATTCTAAATTAGAAAAATCCAATAGTACCCGAACCAGGATTTGAGCCCAGGACGGCATTCGCGATTGCCACCACTCGACTAATAAAGCAGGCAATTTGTTTAAAGTTTAAAAAAAAACTGGATTAATGAGTCGTAAAACTAATAATTATCACAAACTTATACAGTAGTACATAGATAAATTTAGTAGAGATCTTTTACTAGAGATTAGCAGAGATTTATCCGGAACGAGTGGGCAAATGAGCGTCGTGCCGTTTTATCTAATCGCTACATCTTACACATCCGTAGCTACCGTTGAGGACTGGATTGTCTCATATCTCAGTGTATGGCAAGTGGCAATAACTAGATTACAATACTCATAATGGCTTAGTTCAATGAGCAGCAACCGTCGCGTAGACCGTTGAATATATAAATGATGATCAATGAATCAATCCGTTACATTGTAAATAGTATTATCACGTATCGATTATTTATTAAAACGATATGTCATCGCTGCTCTATTTAATCAATCTGACGTCGGCGACGATTGTTCTCTAAATATATTCATGTAACACATAATAAACTAGTTGTAGTAGAAATTGCAACAAATTTACCATTAAATATGATTGACCGAATTTTATTAAATAATGCTTATTCCGGCATATGGTTTTCAGAATGAAGAATTCTTTGCTTATATTTGTACGATCATCATGACGATAATGTACGTATTCATCATCATCATCGTCAACAGCCTCCATTATTCCACAGCTATAAATAGGCGGCTCTCGACATTTATCACAAGTCAAAATTCACGCAAAGGTACGCAGTGTAAATACATGATTTTATCGTTAAGTAGTTGTGTTCAACTTTTTACTGACGTTTAAAATATGCTATCGACTTTCTTGCGCTGCCATTTTTCTATAATCAAAATACACTAAGATACGTTAAAGGCGTTAAAAGAAGACATGTTTCAACTTCGAAGGTATTATATTTGAGTTGAATTAATCCTAAACGTTTTTAATATATATTTGTATATATATACATATATATAACTGTCATTTTTTTTGCGATCTCCATCCCGCATGCTCGGCGTGGAGATGACGGGCATAGACCCCCTTTTGGGGGAGGCCTATGTCCAGCAGTGGACAAAGATAGGCTGATGATGATGATAACTGCAAATAAAAAAACCTAACTTTCAGTTCCAAGGTTTTCTACGTTTCAAGGGATATGTTATTCGGAACTATAAGGGAACAAATCAATAGAGCGATAAGTATTCAAGCTTGACAATCTCCAATTTCCGTTGACAAGTAGTGTCAATTTGTCCCGGGTATGACGTCATGTCCGCTGGGAACTTGCCTAAGGAAAAGCATCCTCCGTCTTTATTTCCTCATGACAGATACAGGGCGCGTAACATCCTTACCTTACTCGCGGTTTATATTTCTCAATAATATTGTTGTCAGAAGGAGTTATTTATAAATTGTGAGTTGTGATGGCAACCCGCTTCAGTTTCCCTGATGGGCACGTGTCTCGCCTGTCTCACATGTACTGTTGTATCGGTAATTCTAGAACACCCCTGTCAATAATAAATTAATATTCGAGTCAAATATTTTAGGCTGCGCTTAAGGATGTTCTCTGAACAGAGTATTGACGATTTATACGCCTAATAATCGATTTTGAAAAGCGTATAGCTCATTATAATTGAAATTTTGCGTGAAATGTTTCATTAGCTCGCCGTATTAACAAAGCCATTACTAGACAATCGTACCTAATAGTTTAATTATTGAAGAAGTTACACTAGGTTTCATTATAATCGTTCCTGTGTTAAGCAAGTTCAATCACTTCAAAGCAGGTTCATTCCGTATAAAAGGCGTACTTCATTTCAGAAGCGGCAAAAGCGGTTAATAGAGACTATTTATCCAATACTACTGCGGTCGACTTCACTATCGGCCCATATTGTCAAGTGTCCAGTCCGAAACAGATCTGTGGGTCAGATAGACGGTTCGCTCTCGAATTTCAGCGATATCTCTTCAATGGCGGCTGGCTGTTTCTAAACAAGGAACTTTGAGTGGTTATGTCAAGTTTCATTGATAATATTGTACCTGTTCTCTCCAGTCTGTACGCCCGCAGTTATTTATGAAAACGGTTAGGTCCACAGACAGCGGCCAATTCACTGGTCATTCGGTATTCTATTCAACTCGTAGTTCGTAGAATTAATGTTCTCGTTGTTAGAAACTTAAACAGATTCGTAAAGATAACAAATTTAGGACTGCCTTATAAAATTTGAAAATCGAACTGTTTGTAATATACCTAATCATGTAATAAACCAGTTATGCTTCTTTAAATCAAATGACATCTGTATTAAATGTTGTTTTCATATCAACAGAAGTGTAAACGTGGTGTCTTATTGTATAAAAATAAATGTTTTTCCACACAAATCTTTTGCTTGATATTCTCGTAAAAATTTCTCTATTTCGCTAAATTCTCGCGTATGGCGCCGCAAACATTTAACGTGTGCAATAAAAATGGCTGTGACAGTGGGGAATGTGAGCAGCAAAAGGAATTTAAAATAAAGAAACAAGTCTTGTACACTTTTATATCCTTCTGCATAGTTTCGCAACTACGACCCGAACGGAAACTTTATGTAAGAATTTACAAACAAATGGGTAGATGCTATATATGTATGTAATAGGCTTGTTGGTAATAAACTTCTGCTAATAAATAGCAATAAATAAATTATACGCCAATGAAGTCTGAATATTTAAACCGATGGTTCTGAATATCGTATTTAATTCATTAAACATGTACAGGTATGGAGCTCATCATGTGCAGTTTCATTCTGTTTGATTACGTTTTGATTAATCGCATTAGTTCGAAACGTGTGAATGTTTTTATTTAAAGTTATTTATCCAGTTATGGTTTTGCTCATTTGAAGCCACAGCTTGATGAATTTATGTTCATGTTATTTTATTTATTTATCAATAAATAAAATATTACTTTTTTATTACGGTTGTTAATTACTTTTCTGTTTTCGCTGTCTTCTTCTTTTTCGTTTCTCTCTTTCTTTTTTGTTTTATCCCTTGTAAATACATAAACGATACTAATCAATTAGGTGTACTATGTTTTGGTATTCTACTCGCTAAAGATAAAGTTATTGTATTAAAAAAAAAACACACTTCTTGAAAAGAACTAACTTTGTTGTTCACTTCTTAATATATTTATGTCCTTCATTAGTTTGATATTCATTTTTATTTGTATATTAAATGTATTATAAGTTCAAAATTAGTCGAAGCCATCTTGCAAATTGTATGCATCGACACAGAAAAGCCATCCATCAAGAGCGATAAAATTTTATATCACATTGAAATACAAAAGCGTTAGTTCACTCAAAATTGCACATACGTGAGGGATCACATGTCAGTTTTCATTATCGCCTCGGCGCGTGCATGTGACACTGTCGCTTGGTGAGGCAATGTCCGGTTTTACAATTTATCCAATTTGTAGGACCGTCGGACATAGGGGAACTTCGATCACTTATCGCATTGAATTTGATTAATAAAAATGATTAACGTTGGCGTCTTAATTTATCAATATGTATCCTATATATTTATACATTATGACCTAAATATTGCCTATAGACTGCCTCCTTGGTCAAGTGGATGCAAGCGCCATTGCATATCGGGAGGTCCTGGGTTCAAACCCGGGTCCGGGTAGTATTGAATTTTTCTAATTTAAAATTTCTAGTAGTGACTCGGGATCTGGAACTGTGCCCGGTGTATGACAATAGGCTCACCAGCTATGTATCCCATGGGACTTAAACGTAACTGCTAGAACGCGGGAGTGTACTCCACTCATCTGCCTAACCCTTCGGGGATTACAGGCGTGATGTTAAAATATAAGAATTCCATAAAGGCCATGGTCGGATATATCAATAAATACGATGCGATTGGATGAAAAATGCGATTGGAACAGAAATTCACGGTCGAATTTTTTTTCTTTCACTATCCATAACTGGCTGACCTTTATGTCCGACCGATCTGAGCTATGTAGTGAGCTCACTTTTATATTTAATTGGTATTAATCCAATTGTTCGTTGGAAAATTCGTTGAGAAAATTGAAATGAATTTATTCCGTTTTTACCGCGAATGGAAGCGAAATAAAATTTTATGTTAGCATCAAAATAGACTTTAAGCAGTTATTTTACTAACTTTATTATATTCAATTTATTGATGGTCTTAGTTACAAGCGCAACTGTTGAACGAAAGGTTAAGTTAGGTTCGATCCCCGGGTCCGGTATTAATCGGCTTTTCTAACATTAAATTCGCGATAGTACCTCGGAATCTGTATGTGTGTTCAGCTGTTCCATATTGGGATGGGACGTACGACATAACCGGTGAAACATGGCAGTGTATTGCACTCCTCTGCCTACCTTTTCCGAGAGATACAGGCGTTGTTTTATATTTATTAAATTCAACATTCACTGTTATTTATCAGAGATACTCACATCTACTGTATATGTCTATGAGACGTTTTCAGTAAATGTCTCGACTGTGACACATCATAACCAATTGAGACAGACAAATTTATGTCCCACTGATTTTGACACATTTTAAATAAATATAACGTCTGTATTAACCTAACTCTGTACATTCAGCAACTGTTATTTTCTTTTGGATAATAAAAACTTATTGCGAGATAAAGTTAATAATGATTTTAAATAAATTCTCGGTTCATTCTCATCATTCGTTTTTCTTTTTCGCTACATTAATCTGTTCTAACTATGTAATAACATGTCAAATATTTTTTTCTTTTCAGCGGTGGATAATTAACATCTGCATTATATCTGTTTGATATCCCGTGTGCTATTGTTAATTATTATTTTCGCTTCACATTTATATTGCATCTTTATTTTACTGAATATTATCCTCCATTTAATATTTCCATAAAGTTACTCGTACCTCAAGCACGATAATATGACTTTTTTAATCTGCATCAATATTATCAATGTAAGGACAGCATTATGGTTTTTTTCATGTCTGCCTTCCACCTTAATTTTAGTATACAACTGCTCTAATGTACATAAAAGATAAAAACGTTTTGTTCAGAATCCGATTTTCGCTAATTTTCATATCAATGGATAATTAATGCAGTTATTTAAGTGCAGTACAATTTTCAATTACTTTACTTATATATCTAAACAAATTGCACTAGCTCTTAAACATGAACTCCGTTGAAATATACTTGTTAATATAATTCGTTTTGTAAATAAGGAGTATATATTATAAATATTCAAATAAACTACAATTTAAAATGTTAGACGTTAGATTTACGACACGATCCGTAACCGGGCTCTTTATCGTGGCCTAGCAAGAATATATGGGTTTCGTGATTTCGTATGCAAAGCTGAATTTAAAGCAATTCCGGAAGGATGCGAGACTCGTATTCGAAAGTTCTAGTGAAATTAGAGCAACGAAGTCGTCAACACTTTTAATGTTCTGCGGCGTAGGTGATGTACATTACAAAATCTCTATTTAAAATTGAATTAGCGTCTCTACTGCGACTTCCGTTCTCCAACTGTTCAACATTTATAACATTCAGGACAACGCCGCTGGCTGATTAATTTCAGCTTAGGGTTCTCTTGAGCGGCCTGTCATTCATTTTAACTTGAATATTTCACACGGACTGGCCAAATGTGCAGAACAAAAAATTCGGACTAGTACAAAAATCATAAAACAATTTAAGTATTACTATTATTATATAAACCCGCTTGGTTCCTTACAGGATGGGCAGAGAACATGCAGTGCCAATTATCTCTATCTTGACTTCACAGGCTTTTTTACATTTGTTTCTTCTTGCATCAGTATCGTCGGTTTCGAAAACTTGACTTCCCCATCAGTCTACCTGACCTATTTGGTCAAGATAGGCGAGTCTTGGTCCCCCTCGGCACTAGCATTCATTAATATTCGCATCGTATATCAGTATTGTTATTTTTTCATATAACAATTATGGCTTAACCGGTGATGATATAAATAAAGACAGTTGTGTCGCCAACAGTTGTGTCTTCTTTGGAAACAGTTTATTCTCCATAGGAGTCAAGTATATTTTGAATCAAACCAACGTAACATCACGCCTGTAATCCCCGAAGGGGTAGGCAGAGGACTGTAGTACACCCCCACGTATCACCAGTTACGTTTAGGTCCCACATTGGAATAGGTGGTAAGCCTATTGCCATACACCGGGCACACATCCAGATTCCGAGT
>DWEC01000948.1:0-14701 GCA_018245735.1 Microceris miodesmiata
TGTTGTCCAAAATTTTGTCCATGTTGTTCAAAATCTTGTCCATGTTGTCCAAAATCTTGTCCATGTTGTCCAAAATCTTGGCCTTGTTGTGAAAAATCTTGGCCTTGTTGAGAGAAGCCTTGACCTTGCTGGGCATATTCATGATTTGCGAAGTTTGGTTGGCCATACTCTTGTCCGACCTGCTGCGGCGCACCGTATTCTTGACCTAATTGGTGCTGATTGTTCAAATGCTGCTCATACTGTGCTTGTTCAATTTGTTGCTGAATGTGGTGCTGTAATTGTTGTTGAAAATCATGATACTGGTTTTCGGTATGGTGTTCGTATACTTGGGTGCCTTGCTCTTGCGTAAATTGATGTCCATGTTGGGCGAAATGTGCTTCAGGGTTCGGTTCTGAAGGTACGTTATGTGTCTGCGATTGTACCGGAGACCAACCATCGTGGTCTAAATGTACAGATGGTTGAGTGGGTTGTAGATGAACAGCAGGTTGAGGGATTGTTGCTTGTGTTGGTTGTAGAGAAATCTCATGTTGCGGAAATACCGCTTGAGTAGGGTGCAAGTGTGTTACAGCAGGTTGTGGCAGCTCGTGCGGTGGATTAAGAGGAATCACAGAAGGTGGAATAACATTGGTGGGGTGTAATAAAGTTGGCGTTTGGTCCACTGCCACATCTGGCGCATGTTGCTCAAAGACTGCTCCATGCGCTGTTGCTTGCGGTATAAAATGGTATTGTGGTAGCTGTGGACGCTCCAGTAAAACTTGTTGAACTGATGGAGCTTGAGCCCCATGCAAAGACGTCAACGGTATTAACGGAGATTGATAATTAAGCAATGGGTATCTAGGAAACGTTGCGAATACAGATGTCTGCACAGCGTTCCCAGGACGAATGACATAAGGAATTTGCGGAATAATAGGTGCGGAGAAACTTTGTGGTTGTGGGAGGGGGAGAGCTGCTGCTGGAAATAATGGCTTAAGATGTAGATGATTTGGAGGTAAAATATGCACAGGTGGAGGCGCAAGTGGCACAGGGTGTGATTGGAAAATAGGGGCAGGAGCAACTGGTATGTGGTGAGTATGTACTGGTGGCGCTGGAGCAATTGGAGCAGGATGAACTAACACAGGAGGTGGCGCTGGCACAGGTTGTGCTATTGTTGTTGTTGGCTGTGGGACTGGGACAGGCGCTGGAGGTGGAACAGGTACGATTGGAAGTACAGGCTTCGGTTCTATGTGGTGATGGTGGTGGTGAAAATGATGATCCGGTTTTGATACTATGAATTTGTGATGAGGAAATTTCAATCCATAATGTGGGTGTGGTACGGGAACTTTGTGTCCTACAGGAACAGGATAATGTTGGACGAGTGGATTAGTTAGAGGCACTTTAACTGCTGCGACGGCGGCCGTGGGTGGGTAAGTCACCACCAGTGGCTTGACGACTGAATGTGTCACCAGTGGTATATCGTGTCCCAGTTTGTAAGGCGGCACGGCGGAAAGGATGCCACGTTTATGATGCTTGCCCTTAATCAACCGTCCTAGAATTTTCGCCTTAGCTGCTTTTATGTGGGTGTCATCTGCTACGACCATCCACAAGCACACGCACAAAATCGAGGTGACCTGTAACATAGCACCAAAATCCTGTGAGATTCTTAAATAAAAAAAATTATTTATTACACTTGTGTTTACATACATATGTATATTAGTTTGATTAGCTATCTCAATGTTATATTGGCGAGCCTGTTTTATGTAGTATTGACGGCTCTCTATGTAACACTGGACGGAGCTTGTTTTGTTTTTGCGACATAATTATGATCCGAACACTTGGACACTGTCACAACACTGCACTTTTTCACTACTGAAGCTCCGAGGGTACTTACAAGTATGAACTTCATGGTGCACGGTCGGCCGGTCGGCGCGACGTTCACTCCGGGACCGGTACCATCAGGCGCGACCACCTATACTTATAACTTAAAAAACAATTCATTAGTATGTAGCCAGCGTGTAAGGTTTCACTCGGGGCGGCCGGACGCTTCCCCGCAGCTACCGCTGCTTCATATTACGGCTTTCGATCGTTCCTAAACAAACGCACCGACGCTTTAACTCCTCGAACCGAGTGCATTCCAATTTGCAACTTATTTCCTTCCTCTAGAGTGCAGTTTAGAAATATTTCTGTGTTGTGTAAGTCGAGCACGTATCGCGTTGCCGTCATTCCTGTAACACGAGCGTCTGCTCGAATACCAATCAATTGAGCGACGTAATCGAGAGAAAATTGTACCACAATAGACAGAGACGTATTGTAGGTGTTTTTTTATTAAGAAATATTTATGTCCGATTAATCTCACATGTATAAAGCAGGGTAAATAGACAGGAACAATATAAACCATTTCTTCTAAAACATCAATCTTTTATATTTGTTGTAGAGCAGCGTAATTTTTGTAAGGTGTCATTGTTACTTCCGGTTTCACAATTGTTTATAAAAAACATAAGTAAACTATTCCCTATGCGCTTTTTTTCATAAACATAAGTGCAATTAAGAGAAACACATTATTATATTATAGATCCTATAATATGAATGTGTATATATCCATATACACATTCATATTAACCATATTGTTTAAAATAACGAATATATAGGTACAATCAAATACTCCTTGTATTAAACTGTTAATAGTTCCCTTTGAAACTGTCTGTAATAAAGTACAATCGCAAACGATCAGGAAACAAAGAATATTTAACATTGTTATGAAGTACTAACATGCTGGCCAGCTTTATTTCTTTTTTTTTTATATAGCACGAGTTTAAATAAAAATATCGCGCACAATCTGTCCCTCTTGGTAAGGACACCGCAGCGCTCGCTTGCGCCTTACTAAATTTATAATATCACTTTCTTCGCTCTCACTATCAATGTACGCGCCGTTAGGATTTGTGGCTCTGTTTAAAAATTAACGTGTTACTCATCAGGTCTTCACTAGTTTGCCTAAATAGACTAGTTACACCATAACAGATATATTATATAATAAATAGGCTTGAGTTACAGTGTGTTGTAAGTACTTAGGGTTGCAATATATTTAAATAACAAATTCCTTCCTTCATGGTTTCCTAGTTTCTTAATTCCTGGCTTTCATTACTCAAATGCTATAGGTATATTTGATATAATGAGATTTCAAAATCACAATTAAGTTAGTAGTAGTGAATGGACCGTAATACGAGGCTGTGTAGGAGTGTAAACTACTGAGTACTGATAATAAGTAGGTTGTTTCTTAACCGTTATTTAAATATACACTAGAGAGATAAAACGTGATAATTATAAAGCGTTGGACTCCGTGTTATTTATAGGTATGTAACGTGTATTATACGTCACACATATATTATACGTAACATCTAAAATCACGCCTGTAATTCCCGAAGAGTTAGGCAGAGGAGTGTAGTGCTCTCCCACATAGCACCATAGAATAAGGGATGAGCCTATTGCCATGCACCGGGGACAAATCCAAACTTTAAATTACTGCTGAAATTCATACGGATAAAATTGAGTTAGAAAAACTTAATAGTGCCCGACCCAGGGATCGAACCCGAGAAATTTAGATCAGGATTTACGATTGCAACCACTACATTAAGGAGACAGTTAAGTTATGTTTGAATACAAATTATTATATTATAAAAAATGTCTCCGTTATTCAGGTGTTAAAGAGCCCTTGAATACTGAATTATACTCGTACATACCATACCACCTTTTATTAAATGAATTGTGAAATAATTAACAAATGTACATAAGCGACATCTAGTTGTCATGCGTAACAACAACACATATAAAGGTGCGATTCGTAGAACTACTATCTACTGTTACCTCAGACTTTCCACTAAATACAGTAGGTTGGTAGTTCTTTAACCTCTCGCTGCGGGGCGCTATAATAAGAAGCAAGAACGTCATAAAACACTATTTATTGTCGTTACAACGGTGCTATTTTATGTTTAATAATAAGAGCATACGACTTTATCAAACTGTGCATTGGGATGTAGAAGCCTAATTGTCAGTCCATAAGCGTATATATATAGATTCCATGTTCAAGGTCAACTCGATGGAATGATGGTTCCGCAATCAGTTAGCCCTCTTCTCACCATTCGTCACTAATCGGTTCTAATCGTCACATTCAAAATTGTAGATTTGATTCTGATATCCATAACGACAACCTCATTGAGATCAAACCGATTGGGTTCGAATCTACCGTTAATAGAGGATTGGACAAGGTTAATTTTCGCTGAGAAAATTTCGCTGTATCCATTCCATTTAATCGGGTTTTAAATTAGTCATTTATACGGTAAAAATACATTTTAATTGCATAATAAAAATGTTTTATGGTGCTTTCTATGATAATGTTAAATATGCTTAGTGACTTAATGAAATAACTGTTAAATATTGCTCAGTATGTTACTGTACGACACTGTATAGCAAAGTACGATAATTTAGTAAGTGTTAGTAAAATGTAACAAGGACTTAAAAAGTATTGGAATATTTCTCGTAATTAAAATCAAATAAAATGATTTGTCACTGCGTTTGCACCTGCGTTTAAGTTTTTAACATTTTTAAGTATATACTTAGTACACATATGTTCTAACGGGCAAATATTTTTGTGAATTTTTTTATTGAATATTATGTAAATGTTTCGATAAATCATTACAGTAAAACTGTCTTTAGCCAGTATTACGTATTGTTCGGTTACAATACTATCACTCGGTGCAATGAAATAATGCAGACTTCACTCTGCGCTCGGAGGCAGGTGGCGCTTGCAACATCAAATGTAACTCAACCTGTTATTCAATTTAAAATGTAAAATGATGCATACGATTTCAGATTATAATATGACACGTTATGAAAACATGAAAAAGCTATATGTATTGAATGTCATTTGATGCAACGCTCTGGGCCTGAAATGAGGAAAATATTTAAAATGTGACCCGAATGTATTATAAGACATTCAATAGATCAATTGTACACTTTTATACGACCCCTTTTTACATCTCATGGCTGCAAAAAAGCCTTTTGTGTCAATGTTCCAGTGGAGGCCAAGTTTTTCGCAAATTGCGGTGGCAACGACCGGCCGGAGTCGATCTGTTTTCTATTTCATCTCACCGGACCTTCACCCACATAGCCGACAGACGTTGTCGTCGCCTTGTGGAAATCAAATTTCACGCCCCAACTGTAATCGATTCGACGACTTTAATACTAATAATGAAACAGCATGTTGACAAACGATTTATTAAGAAACCTTATAATACAGCTTGCTTACCACTAAGTATAAAAATAATAAGATTGTCTACGACGACATGGAAACATCACGCGTACAAAACTAAACTAAACATCACAGGTCGCTCGTTCGTATTTCGTTGGATGTAAGACAATATATGTGATTACATATGAGGTACCGGAAGCGACTTCATTCCTTCGGGTAAAAAATGTAAAAAAACAACTGGGTAAATAAATAATTATGATTATGGCGGACACTCGCAGACGAGTTACAATGCTCACGTTTTACCTATTTTTGTAGTTTTCTTTTTAACTGACGAGACTTTGGGGCGTTGATTGTCGATTTCAACGTTGGTGGCGCGAACGTAGTTATTCTGATAGCCTGTTTCTTGAACTTTCGCATTCGGACTTAATTTATCTGTCCTTTCTTTCTCGTCAGCTCGTCCGCTATCATTTGACCTCTCTTTATCCTCATAGGAACGCTCAACGTCATGGTCGTCGGTTCGACCGCTGTCATCAGTGCGGCCAGTGTCATCCGACCGACCAGAGTCATCTGAACGTTCGTCTTCATTTGCTCTCTCATCTTCACCACTTCTTTCAGGATCCTCACGGAGTCTTTCATGATCGTCTAAGAAATGGCCGTTGCCTCCGGGACTCTTTTCTAATCGCGCTAAATCTGTATCCTTTGTCGGCGAGGGTAGTGTAAATTCTCTGAACGACTGTTCCTCTTTGGATATAGGTAATTTTTTACCGTAATAATCATAGTCACCGGCGGAATACGGGTCGTTGTGGTCTAGAGAGCGTGTGCGGCGGCTCTGTTTACGGCGACGTTTGCGCTTAGGGGGTTCGGTGTGGGAAACCTCTGATTCCTTATCTTCATCTGCTTCTTGATACCTCAATTCTTCGGAATTATCGTCGTTCTCTTCATCCCGATCTGGATGCTCACGATGCAATTTTTTAGGATGTCGTTCTTTATAAATAGGTGGAACACGAACTGTCACAGTATCTATTTGACCTGGGTTTTGTTCAGTTGGTGGCAATACGCGTGGCTTCAGTCGTCGACGAGGATCCTCAGTTGTTGTAGTTAATTCATCGTCGTCTTCGGCATCGGGAATCGGCAACGGAATACGATTAGGATTAGCGCGCTCTCGTTGTAAACTTTGATGTGACTCTTCGTTTCGTCGTCTAATTTGGTCAGCTAGATCTCGGTCACCAAAGTGCACTTCTCGGTAGTCACTTGGAGGGACCTTCTTTTTCTTCTTCTTTGGCTGTTTTTGCTCCCAAAAACGGTCGACAGCAGTCCCAAATTCACGAACAGCTTTTGAACGATCACGAGATTCTTGAACATCTTCGTAGTAGTCATCTTGCGCTGGGGCGGCTTCTTCGTCATAAGCAAGATAATCATTATCGGCATCATCTTGCTGTCTATTATTATTAAGATGTTGAGCGTCAACGGTGTCCACCCGACGAGCAACTCCATTTCTTACAACAAAAGCATCCACATATACTCTTGGTTTACGCGGTTCAGTAACTGGTAGTCTTGCAGCACGAGGCTCAATAGCAATTGGAATAAACTGTTCTTGCTCTTGCTCTTGCTCTTGAAACTCTTCCTCCTGTTCTGCCACCTGTGTGGCGGGAGTAGCAGGAGCTCTATTAAAATTAAAGTCGAGACGGAAATTGGAGGAAACTGTTTCTAGATTAGAATCTGCTTTTGGTTTTGGTGGCGGAGGAGCCGGGGCACACGGTGCAGGTGTCGTTGGGTTCGCTCGAGGTCTTCCACAGGGCGGTGGCCGTGGAGGCGGAGGCGGAGGTGGTGGTGGACGAGGTTTAGGTCTCGGAACGGCTCTCGGTTTCGGACAAGGAGGCGGTGTCGGTTTTGGTGGTGGTGGTGGTGGAGGAGGAGGAGGACGCTGGGCTCTGCAGGGAGGTGGGGCAGTTGCTCTAGGAGCTCCACAAGGTGGAGGTGCAGGAGCTGGAGCGGGAGCTGGAGCAGGTGCTGGCGCAGGCCCCGCTTGGAGGGGTATGTCGATACCGGGTACGGGAGCTAAGGGTGGGGGAAACGCTTCCTGAGGTGACTTCCTTTGAACTTGATATCCGAGCACATCGGCTAATCCTCTAAACACTATATCTCCGAAGGTCCGCTTCTTTCGTACAATGGGATCATGGTCATCATTCGGGTCGACCAGGGTATCATTGTCGGCATTGAAGTGGAGTGACAGAGTGTCGTTGGAGGCGTCAGCGACTATGGTGTGGTTGACATTATCGGCGATGGTAAGAGTGTCGTTGGCGGTATCGGCTATGACGAAGACGCTGGCGGGTGCTGGCGGAGCCGCGACCGCCAGCGGGCCCGCGAGAAGCAACGGTAGCAGCAGCAGCGGCGCGCGCGGCATGGCACGCTAGTGTCGCGCGGAGCGGTGCGCGCTCGGTTTTGTCGTACCGCGTGTTGCTCAACCCCGTCACGCTCAGCTGCCCACGCCCTACCCTTACTTTTTTATACAACATTTTATCAATGACTTCAAATTCTTTCTTGGTAATATATCTCATATACAAATCGTTGTCGCGGTATTCACTAACTATATCATTTATTAAAGGTTTTTAATAAATTATTTATTTCTTGCACACGACTTATTGCAATATATTGAATCTCTCCGTTCAATTGCACATTTTCCTAGGATTGCAAATTACTTACAAAATGATCATGACTACGTAATTGTTACCGATTTTATACAACCTTATCTGTTACAGAACATTTTGGATTCATTGATTCATGCATTTTCATTTAAAATGACATACTATTGCAAAAAATTACTTCGACTAATTAATTTGCCAGCTAAAATAATTATACTCGTATCAAGCCATTGCGTATAAAATATTTATTGGAAATGTAAGTATAATGTAAAAATATATGGTAATGTGGGTAGTGTTGTGTAATAATATACCTATGTACGTAGAAGATCGAACGATCAACGGTCTTGTTGAAGCCAGAATTTTCGATTTAATTCACTTGTAATAATTATATTGTCGTAATACATGTTGTGCTATTGTACTTAATAAAAAACAAACCTCTAATAGCGCCAAGCTCGCGATTGCTGCGGTTTGTCATACAAAAGGAAATAGCGCGATGGTGTTACAACAATACGAATTGTTCGGAACCGTTGCAATTAAAATAATAAATTGTACCGGGTCCCATGCAAATAACACCATAATTACTTTTTCGTTGTATGGCTAATATTAGCTAATTTTAATTACACTAGATACATTGCGTTGTTATGTAACTTCGGTTTAATAAACCATAAAGGCCATGTCTATGTTCTCCCAGGTGTAAGTGAAGTTGCCGCGTATGATAATTTTCATATTATGGTATTTGGTACAGAGGATACATTCCCAAAATGATTTAAATATCATTTTGAAAATAAGCTATGCCTATTACAGTAGTAAGTATGTATTATAATCCGGCTGATATCATCATCATCATCAGCCTATCTTTGTCCACTGTTGGACATAGGCCTCTCCCAAAAGGGGTTTATGCCCGTAATCCCCACGCTGGACATGCGAGTTGGAGATCGCAGGGCACAGCTTTTCTCACCGCCGACGCTGCTACCCGTCGACAGCCAGGGCATTTAACCGTACCTATTTAGGCTGCGCTATGGTTGTATGTATGTATTAAGTTGACTTGGGTTCCTGAGAAGATGATGTTGGAACCCCTTACACCCCTTATCCCTTAGACCAAATCTCATGTTATTCACATGAGATTTGTGATCTTAGCGGTAATACCTAGTGATACCACGTGGTTAACTATAAGCGAATACAAACTAGAATAACATCTAGAATATTGTACATTACAATAATTGCAAATAAATGGTAATATTTTTAATCGATTTATTACGAATGGCGGGTCAAGGAGCGGGAGCTAAATCAAAACCACAGCCAATCGCCTGCGGAGTGATCTTGGCAATGGAAAAGTGGCACAAATGCCGAAAAAATAAGATTAGTCGAAGCCCTGCGACGCTAGTAATGACATTAGAATTAGAATCAATTACGATCCGTCACGTTTTCGTATAATTCGGCGCCATAATTGTATTCACCTGTCAATTTGCTTATTTGGCGAGTCGCTCTCAACTGCTAATATCCTTCGTTACGTAAGTGTCTTATTTGTCACATGTTCACATTAGACTAAAGAGTCTTTATAGGATATTTAGTAATTATTCGATTCCTATTTTCTAATGTAATCTATCTGAACATATTTTATTAGCATTTATATTAATTTTGCGCCTAATAACTTATTGTAGCAATAAATTGTTACGTACATTTTATTAGTTGAATAGTTTAAAGTATATCATCTAGACTGAGGTCTACTGCTCTATTGTTTCAGATAACTCTATTTAACTAAAAGGCCTTTTTCTTTAATTTATTTAATCTTTAGGAATTTTAATAGGTAATGCTTGGCCTGATAACATAGCAGATGCTAAAAACTATTATATTTTATAACGCCAAATGAGATTTTTTATAGCCAGACATATTTTAAAGCCAGACTTAATATGTTACTAATAGATTTTGTATTTTCACAAAATGATTATTAAAATAATGAAAAACGCGACATAACGCCTATAGTCCCCACATTTCTACGTTTACGTCCCACTATGAAATAGATGATAAGCTTATTGCCATACACAAGCACAGGTCCAGACTCCGAGTTGTAATCTACGTTAGATAATCCAATAACACTCGACCTGGGTGTTGAACACAGGATCCCCCAATGAGCAGTCGTGCGTGCAACCACTCGAATAACGAGGCAGTCGTATTAAAATAATTAGTTTTTTATAATTCGTAGAAAAGTATTTTCTCCCAAGACAAATAGTTTTATGGACTGTTGTTGAATTGCTACCAAACATTGTCAGGCATTAGTCACCGCTATTAACAGTACAGACCAATTATAACTAAGGAAAGCATGATTCTAATATTTTCTGATCATGATATTTGCTACATGAATGTATTAGATAACACATGTGAACACGCAATAAGGAAAAATATTACATTTCCGTTTTGATAGGTAAAAACTGCTTATTTTATTAGAAGCAATGAAGCCGTCAGGTGTTGGAATGATTCCCTGTCTAAAGGGTATTTGGCGTGACACCTGATTGCAATCAGTTCCGTAGCGACCAACATGTGGCCGTGCGTCGTTAATAGGGTGACCACTGTACAAATAAGTAATGGGATTTTTCTTTTTCATACAATAAATTCCATATACGAGGAGGAAATCCGACGAAACGCCTTTCGTCAGATTTTCGGATTTTGTATATTCGCATCTTAATATCCTTGGTCTAAGTTTGGGCAACTTAAACTGCTCTACCGCTCCTGTATACGTCGTATATACATATTCCTGGGCTACTGTGATCACGAAACAAAAAAATATCATAAATCATATTAATTGTATTATAAAATTTGTTACTAACATATATGAATATAATGAATCAGAAGTCAATAGTAAGGTCGCTACAGCTTTCTGTATCATCTATGTAAACTGTTTGATTTATATTGTATGCTAACACTACTAACGAACATGAACTGCGATATGTATATCTTCGTTTCGATATGTTAGTAGGTACCATTGCGGTTCCACTGTTATTTACATATACAGTACATATGTACATAAGTCCGATCACAGGAAAGTGAGTATTTTTGTACGCGATGCAACGTGTGCTAATATAACAGTGCAAATCTTTTATGTATAGTATTTATCATAAAATTATTATCAAATTTACATACATAAGTCAATTTACATACATAAGTCAAACGATAGTGAATATTTTAATCACATTTTTATTTCATGTTATATGTTTTGCGGAAATATAGAATGATTTTACTGCAGTATTAAGTTCCATAATATTTTTTTAGACATTATTTGTCATTGACCTTCGAGTTGCGTTCCGCTTTTGGTCTTATTCGTAACATCGTAATCTGCTTGTATCTCCCCGAAAAGGTAGGCCGAATGTGAGACAGTCCCAACGGGCCATGAAGTTGGACGATGGGCATTATATTTGGGCTCATTGCTTTTATCAACACGTTTGTCTGAGCTTGCGACGTATAAGCACATATCTGCATAGGTACTGCTGGACGTGTTTAAAACAGATCTATTATTATTATTGATAATATTTTAACGTCCTCAACCTTTTATAATGTGAAAACATTTTTTTTTGAAACAGTTGGTAACACGATTTTGGACTAAACATCAATCCTTTATCCTCTACCACATTAAGCTCTAGTACCGCCGCGTGACCATATCCACCACAAACACTTTCTTGTAACGGTGACGATAAACAAAAACTTCTAAACTTCATTACCGCAGCGCACGTCCTCATTCATGACGCATCATAATGCTAAGGCATCGCGGAAGGCTTGGAGTAAGAACAGTACCGCGTCTCTGCGCATCTCAAAACTCCATTATAAACCTCGACCACGACTTTTCAAAATGATAATCATTGTCTCACACTAATTATCACCGTTATGTATCCGTGGGTTCCACTTACTACGAGCTGCGCACAAATACATAAAATAATTTAATCGGACATCATCTCTAGTTGGATTATAGAATTAAATTATTTGCTCTAGGAAACAATAACATTTCCATTGAAGATTTGTATGTGTGGGACGGCGAAAACAACGATGATACTAAACGGACGTTAGAACATTGGCACAATAAGCCATGCACAAAAATAGGTTTAAGTGATGTTAAGTTAAAAATAAATTTGTACTATATTTTATAGTTTCCCTTCGAACATGTTATACAGTTGTACGTCAACACTGTCGAAAACTATATCCCTATTTTTTTATTCGCAGACACACTTAGAACACGCACAACTGTACCTATAAAACTAGAGCATTTAAGTGTATTCAAGGTGAACTGTGATATAGTTATATTTATTAATAAGTATGCGTTCATATAAAATAGAATCCAAGTGTGTTACGGTGTCGTGTTGCGATCCACGAATCGTAATCGTAAAGTGTAAATGCGGTTGTTCATCGCTGTGACGTGCTCGTTTGCTGAAGGCTTTGCCGCGCTCAGGCGTCTCGCTAACCATAGCTTAATTCTTTACACAGTAAAGCTACGAGACCATTTCCGTCCATAAAAAATCACCACGAAATACCTGCTATAATGATGTCATAGTATTTTTAAGGCACGCTCTAATATTTAAAAAATAATTACAAGATAGATTGTAAATGTTTCTAATGATTTTCTTGAATATATTTTATTAATGTGTAACATTACATAACATTAAATTTTTTTCTGCTTATCGTTCGAATCGAAATGTCGGAAAGACTCTTAAACGTTAAGTAGGCAGACAAAAAGCATATTAAAATAAATTTAAGTGATTAATGCGAAGAGGGAGAAAAACGTTCCATTGTTTTAATTTTTTTATAATCTATGTTTAGAAAGTCAAGTATACGAATAATTCTAAAGAGTGACGAAAACAAAGATAATCGTTATGTAATTAAGTATTATGACTAACACAAACGTCTGGCGTAACGAATTGTATATAATTTGAGATGAATCAGTGTGTGCACAGTTGATTCCTTTTACACATCTCTGAGTTACTGAGGTGCGTGTTCGTGTACTACATATAATATGGCAGATTGTTTGAACAGCTGATATGTTCAACAAATAAGAAGTTCTGAAGATGTGACTCATGAAATGGTTGTCGAAGGGGTTCACATCGGTTTGAAATACACAGTAATGTAACTAAAATTTGGTTCGTCACATCACATGTTACTGTTCTTTGCGATGAAGTCGTGACATTTTCGCTAATAAAGCCTACATATTTAGGAGTACTTTAAAACTTAAAACTAGAAGCTATTTCTAATTAATAAAGCAGTTTAAAACGAAGCCGTTGTGATAAGGCAGGGAGCGAAGAACAACACTCAATGAACATGGACATGGGGTTCGCTACGAAAGTTTAATAACTACTGTAAAAATTATAAGCTTTGAATGAACACCGTCGTGTTAAAAAATCTTATACAAACAAATCTTTGAAATCTGTTTATTGCATAATCGGAAGCATGTTATCAGTAAAGCGGTGTGACAATCGTATCTCGTATGTGCGGTTGATGCGACGAGACAATCGTTACGTGAATGAATTTAAACAGCGTTAGAACAGTTGTGTGATCGTGTGCGCGTGTGTCCGTTCGTGGACAGCTCATACAAACCATACACTGTGATATATTGACTTGTAAATCTATACCAATATCCTTACACATCTGACGTGTTTTGTTTATACTCATCAATCAATCTCTTTATATTCGCATATCGGTTTTGAAGACTTTTTAGTATGACTTTTCCTGACATTGGATTGCAAAAAGTATACCTATAGTATACTTACATTATTTCAAATGATTAGACCGATCGTCGCAGAACTGATAACCTCTGGAGAAGACGTATTCTGGACGTACGTACGTGAACTTAGGACGTCCTCCAGCTAGGTGGTGTGTCAATATACGCAAAGTGCTGAAGATCGAGCTCAGTGGCGTGCTGTTGGAGAAGCCTATGTCCAGCAGTAGACGATGACGAGCTATTGATACTGATGATGAGACGTATTATCACGCCTGTTATCTCGAAGAGGTAGGCAAAGGATACTCTCTTACGTTTTACCGATTACGTTATATGTCCCACCATGGAATAAGGGTCAGAATAGCCTGTAAATGCTTACTTTGCTAATATCTTGTATTAATTAATATCTTTTGCGACGGCTGTGACGTTAGCGGCTCGGCGCGGTCACGTCGAGGTCGCTTCGTGAGTGCCAGTGCGTCGAGCGACGGTCCAGCCGCCGCTAATTCCGCGAATCGATCGACTCAATTGGCCACGAGAAAGCGAGTCGACCTGTTGTAGGCTTCGACATTTTCAATAAACTCTCGTCACTGAAAATCAACACATTCGTCACTGTATTTCTTGTGCTATTTCTTGTCTACTGTTGGAATCTATCTCAATAAAATGAATGGTAAAAAGGAGTTCTAGCTATAAATAAATACAAATAGATAAGTATTTTAAGCTTGTTATTTCAAGTTTCATAAAATCTGTTCATGATTTAAATTACAATTTGGTATTTAACGGTACCGCAATGGAAATTCACTAACACGTTTATTAAATTTTTCCGCTTAACCTAGGCTGTCTCAATGGTCGAGTGAATAGAGTGTGTACTAAATTTTTCTCTCTACCCCTTCGGAAAAATACAAGCGTAGTGTTACGTTACGTTATCTATATTTAACTTTTTAACATTAAATGTCACATGTCAAATGTCTCTAATGAAAATTGCAAACGTCGCGTACAAAACTTTATGGTTCTATGTTATGTTCTGTCACGATTTTATTCTATCTCTGTGCCTTTGACTTGGGTGGAACCGTGCGACTTTGAGCCTTTTCAGGACCACAAACCTTTATCCAGTTGAGGAACGGAGAGTTTGTTACATTTTAATAT
>DWEC01000949.1:0-14699 GCA_018245735.1 Microceris miodesmiata
GATTGTGTAATGGAGTTTATGTCGAATCGACGTAAGCGACGTTAGATGGTAATGTAAAGGGAATCGCAATTTGAAAGTGTTAAGGTTGACTTTAGGTTGCAGGGAGTAAATCCAGGAGTACTGGTAAGGTTAATTCGAAAACTAGCTAGTGTGAGGTAAGTTAAATCGCGAGAAAGTAGCGCTATTTGCTACCGTATCGCGCGCCATCGCCCCGCCAGGGGCTCGGCGCTGTTGGCCGGAGCCGTTCTCAATACGTAATGCCCCTCTTATCTTTTATCGTGATAGAATAGATGTTAGGTGTTGCATCTGCACTGATTATGATTATAATTATTTAATATAAAAAATAAACGTGCTTTATACGAATGTTACCGACTGAATAATTTAATGGGAATGCTTTAAAAATATGATTGACAATAGGATTGTCATGCTAAGGACTGGTAACGTATTTGTGGTGTTGTATAGTTGCAATTAGTGTGTGACCACCCGCCATCAACTGGCTCATCTGTCTGTTAGTCAGCCTGTGCATTAAAAACGCAATTTATCTTTAATTAATACATTTTACTTTAACGAATATTTCAACAATTTTATTACACCTTCATAAAATTTTTATTCCTTAGTTTTTTCTCGTTAAAAGTTTACGATGATTTAATATTGCTCAATTGAAGATCGAACAGTCTTACTAATCATATTTATAGTATTAAAAGCATAGCACTGTACGTTAATTGAACTCCGTCTTCAATTTTAAAAATGACATAGTTTCGTGTAAAACGATTCAAGACAACGTTACGGTCTATCGGTATGTCTATTTTTCGCTTGTAATTCCCCGAGAACTGTTGGCGACCCCTGGCAATGCTCGTGACGTCACATCTGCCGCTCCGCATCCGTCCAATCAGGGGCATTATATGTTAATAGGCTATTAGAATATATGCAGGCTTCTTCGCGCCGCGAGCACTATCTGACGACGCCTGCCCAGCTTTACCTGATCTGCCTTGTCTATTGTTGTTAGTACATTTGCCAGTCAATGTTAGTTTGGATGTTTAGTTGGATGAGGCAAAATTATTGCGCATTTTGTTAGGCGAATATGAGTCTTTTGGGTATTGTTATAAAGGTGTCGTAGGGCGGCTAGTAGCGCTTGTAAGTGTTTTGCACGGTGGCTTGTTAAGAGTATTTGAATTGTTTTTGTTGTAATTTCTTATTGTGTTTTGCGTAGTGCTTTGTTGCTCATTGGTTCGTGTTTTGGTGGGTGGCTGGTTGAGTGTGTATCTTACGTAAAACATCTTAAGTTGTTCGTATGTTGAAACACACTCCGTGTGTGTTGTTATAATTGTGTGTGGAAAATTCATTTGCTCAGTTATGTACTACCTGCTTACACTTAAATGAAAGATTTACATGGAATGAAGGCTGTAAGCAGGTATTAATGAGTAATGTCCAATTGAAAGACATTCTTAACTTAACTCCTCATGTTTAAATAGTGAAAGATTTTAGGTAGATTTTAGGGAGAAAGTATTATTCGTATAGGAACAGACTTTATATAAGTACATAGAATGTATAATGTAAATGTTGTTTATAAAAAAAAATTAAGGGACAATTTTATTAGGTTAGCTTCGCGTTAGTTGGTGATGACATACAGCAACTGAAGGAATCACTAAAAGTTTCTCATGGTTTCTGAAATGTTCAATTTCGATATTTTATAATGCCATGTCATAATTATCAAAAATTCTTTTAACGTATTATTACTCTAATTTGAAAAGGAAGTTCCTTCAAGATACCTTAATTTAAAGAAATATCAGTCATTAACCAACGGAAATAGTACCTTTGTCAAAATTAAAACCGTTCAAAAAATACACAAACTAACTTAACCTTACAAGTACCTTGTTTTAGTTAAAACGAAGTTACAAGTTAATTTGATATCATGTAAATTTTTCCAATTCCGTGTTGTGTAATTAACTTAATTAAATTAATTGTATCATTAACTTAAATTCACTGTTTTGGAGTGAATTTTTCAAAGTACCCCTCGCCGAATAAAAAATCGAGTCCGCCTCCAACGGGCCTTTTTGTTAATTCGTGGCAGGTAAATGAGCCCAGCGCTGGCTACTGGTGGTTAATTGAAACATTATAAAGCGATCTTATCGCCAAAGACACCGAACAGGATACGGGTCCAAGGGGATTTTTATTGCTTTTCTTAAATATTCCGCGGTGACTTCTTAATTGGAAAGTTAGAAGAATGTTTTTATAAGCATAGGTTGGAGTGTTTTAGCGGGTTGAAGTTTTAAGCTTACGTACGTGTGTGTCTTGTCTTAGGTAGAGTGTCTTGGGCACTTTGTTTGTTCACTTTGTATTGTACAAATGACAAAATGTATGTACGTACATTGTAAAAATATATTAAAAAAATATCTTGCTGATTGGGGGTCAGAACACAATGGCGCCCCTTGTGACTTTCTTTAGTCTACAAAATCGATGTGTATTTCATCATCATCAGTCTGTCTCATTGCATTACTGAGCATATATATTATGAGAAGGGCCATTTTCTCCTGGTCTCCATCCTGGGCTTACGATTTGAGCATTGCAGAACACAGCTTCTCGCACCATCTGCGTTGCTGTACGTCGGCAGCCAGGGCATTTCGTATTAAATCCACACAGTTATGTGATATATTTAGAATCACGACATTCCTAATTTCGTCATCATCATCATCAACAAGAACTATCCTTCTGTCATTCAATTGTTTGACATCGCCCCCTGTCGGAACGAGGTGTCATAGATCATTTGTTTTTAATTCCATTTGCGTATAATTGAACTAATTCTCGTGTAATTGGATTTATGTGGTTTCGGCCACATATTTCGGAATCGCTGTGTGGCTAATTATGTCGCACGTTGGTATTTTAACAGTATTTATTGTCCGCCGCCTTCTTAACTCAGCGGCTAAGTGGTATTATCGAGGTATAATATTGGATTATCTGAATTCTCTCTCGCCGCGGTTAACGATCCAATTTACCTGGCGATTAAGCCATTGTAGGGTATGAAATATTTTACTTCACTGCAGCAATGTGGAGAATGAATTTGTTTTAAACTACATAGTTTTCACGTAATTTAGAAAAAAAAAAATTGTTTGTTTATGGTATTTATTTTCATCGACTGCTCTATAATTTCACTGAATTTACTTTTTCGTAATACCACATAATATTGATATGATACTTCATATTTTTTATACATACCAATAGCTATATTTTTATGATGTGCCATAGAAATAGCAAACGCGTATGCAGACTGTATGATGCTGTGCAGTCACTACAACCCTTAAAATACTAATCATGGATACTATAAAAATTCTATGAGTTCCTTCACAGATGTAATCATCTAAGGGCTATCCAAGTATGCCGCGTGTCTTACAACTTTCTTCTTCGATTGTCAACTTTAGACAGGGGTAGTAATCCCTCATAAATTACATAGGATTGAAATTCGAATCCAAAAAATCCTTCGGCGATCTACTAAGTATGTGCCTATGTAAATTGTTTGATGACGCAATACCTAACGTCGTCTTAGTCGTGAACTGAACTGCGTGAGAACAATCTATATTTTCGGACATCATAAATCTCCACTGTCAGTCACATTATTATTTTAAAGCTATTCAAACGCCATTTACAAAATACGGCCGCTCTAAAGTCGGGGCAGGTTTTCGTGACGGGCTACAAGAGAAAAAAACCAGACAAAAACCATATGAAAGCGCCATATCTCGTTATTATTTCGGAAAACAATAGCGCCTGCACTGTCACATCCAGCGCGCTCCATGCAAATAATCATAAATAAATAAAAATAAATATGAACCCTGCTGGAGCGATGTCTTATTTTGGTACGTGTATTCGCTATCGCAGACTTGCGGCCACTGGATGCGTCTAATACTTATTATCCCAAAACCACGCCTCTTTTAGATGCCAAAGCAATGTCAATATCGGGGATCGATCACAAAGGTCTATCTCTGTCTATCTAACTAATTTTGATCTTGTTTTTGATTTCACATATTTTTATTTAAAGTAGATTGACTATAGCGATATTTGGCACTCTTGGTAATTCCTGCGTTCCTTTCAAGGGACCTGCCATAATAATATAATGCTTATTATTTCTAGCAGCAACACCATTCACGTAGAAATTATGCCAATCACTTGTACATGGGAAATTTACTTTGTACTCATATTTTTCTGTTTTCTTGTTTCTATAAAACCATTCATTGGTACGTAAAGTTCGGTACTTTTATGTATAAAAATAATATAACCTAAAAATATATGAACTGTCAATTTCTCTTTTTGAGTTATGATAAAAGAAAACGTGCGGCGATCCATATAATGTAAGGTGACTGATATATTCCTTATGCGACTACGTCGTGAATACTTTGCATTTTAGCATTTGCGGCATTTTCCGAACACGATAACACAAGTACCACTGACAATAACTGACAGATTTGCGACCGTGCTTTTGCACATTTTACAGTTTTGAAATGAGATGTAATTTATTTGTAATACAGCATAAATATTAGGTAATATAAATGCAAAATTTTCGGCATAGCATAAACTCTAGGTAACGCAGCAAATCTAGATATTTGTACATCTACGTCGGTAACGAGTTGCACGCTGTCCAAACAAGGCCCTCTGTCCGGCCGGCGCCATGTTGGATCCGTAACAAATGTCGCCATATAGAAAATGAAGCCCCTTCGTACCGCTTGCTCGTACCGCCCGCTCGTACCGCTTGCTCGTACCGCCCGCTCGTACCGCTAGCTTGTACTACGCGGCTCACAGCAAGCATTTACTTTGATGTCGCTTAAATTGTATGCTTTTTCGCGGTATAGCGATGTTATTGAATAGACGATAATCAAATGATACCATTAAAATAATAATTTAATAGTGACTAAAGTATTGATTGATTTCATAGTTTCGTTGCTGCGCGATTTGAAATCTTTATTAAAATTATCAAAAAGTAATAAAATAAATCAAAAACGTAACATCGCGCCTGTAATCCCCGAAGGGGTAGGCAGAGGATTGTAGTACATTCTCACGTTTCACCAGTTACGTTTACGTCCCATGGAATAGGTGGTGAACCTATTGCCATACGCAAACTCCGAGTCACTACCAGAAATTCTAAATTAGTAAAATTAATATCCGATCCGGGATTTGAGCCCACGATCTCGCGATCCGCAGTTGCGCTTGCAACCACTCGATCAACGAGGCGGTCAATAAGTAATAAAGCAAGTAGATTTTCCTAAATATGTCACTTACATCATTTATGTTTGTAAAATAATGAATTAGAACGCTGAAACAAAAGTTGCTGAAACAACGGCTGCGGAAGATAAATTAATGAAGGAACTATTAAATGATTTACAGCATACATATAAATTTCCAGCAATAACGCGTTAGCCTCTGTTTTCTGTAAATAATTTCCACAAAAGAGAGTGATGTAGTCGCAGTGAAGAAAACATTGCAGTTTTAAGCCAACGTCATTCAATATGAACATACATTAAGATACATTGATACAAAACAGAAAAACGCTCTTTAAATGGGTACATTTATCACGTTTCCAGGATTTATTTGATTACGATACGCAATTCTATATTTCAAACGATACTAATCTTAATACTGAACACCATAAAGGTAAAAATTGTTCGTATGTCTCACATATGGACTATTTGTATGCAACAGGGGATAGGGGAGGCGTGTTTTCCGCTCGAAATTGGAAAAATATTTCCATTTTCCCCAACGCTCGGCAATTTGAATATAGATTAGAAATGCGAAATCGTTCTCGAAGGTTCGACGCCATTTTTGTGTTCAATTGCGAGAACGTACCTATTCGGGATGTTTTGTATTGAATACTTTCATGGATTCAAATCAACAATGAATAATAAGAGTATATTTTCAGAGGTGCGCGTTTTTTTTCTAAACACGACAAATGTATGTTACTGATTCTTCATTATGCTTAATTGTATCGTAATCTTGGTATTGATAGTGCTAGATTTTTAACCTTCAACCTGTTTGTTTACTCATATTGACCATAATATTATATTTATTCATAGACAGGTTATAAAAACAATTACACCTTTAAGTATTTATAACTCGAGTGAAAACCAGCTTCAGAGGTCTATTGGACAGATATGGATAATTCTTTATGCAGGTCTGGACCGGAATCTAGGGCTAACCTGTAGCCTAACATATCGTGAAGCATACGTTGCCCATAGCAGTTAATTCTGACACCAAAAATATCTATCTAGTACCAGTGTGGTCAAATAAAGATACCGTTAGCGCCTTAAGCATCTATATTTGGATGTAGAAAGTATTATTTGTCGGGCGAAAGTTACAAAAAAGATAATCCCATAACAGTTGGGGCGCCGTTTCTAATGCTCTGTAAACATATGGTTTTTTTCGAAACCGAGCGCCTCTTTCGTTGTTAATAACGTTACTACTTTGAAACTATCACTTCAATATTTGTATTGCTATTTTATTTGTTCATGAGTATTAGTTAAGTATGGGGGTGTGGGGGTGGTTGGTTTGCTAAGTTAGTGAAACAGTGGTCCTGACTGCTAGCTGGCTGCTGGTCTTATTACCGTCCAGGTTAAATGGAATTTGAAGAGTCATCCTGGGACATCATATGGCGGAATTTTACTTCTGCCACTATATAAATATAATTACGATTTTTTTTTATGTCTATGATAATTTGTCTTATGAATTATTGTTTATGATTTTATTTTGCATCCAGATACATAACACTTGCTGACTGACACATAACAGCAAAGTTAATGTCATGTGTCAGCCATCCTCTTCAATTTTGAAACTCTTAAAATTATTCGTTCGAATATTATACATTAGTTGCTAGGCACTAAAATTATTACAATACCGTTATTGAATTGAGCGTTGTTGTGATATTCAAGACGTATTCTTCATTCACATTTTGGTAAATTAATGAGCAATTACATACGTCCGTGACTATATTTGAGTGATCAAATAAAATCGCCCGCACAGTGCGCTCTCTAAACTCAAGTGGTGCGTAGAGTCCTTAGCGCCAGCACTTCCTTTCATCTCGCCGAAAGTGTTGAGAAAGGCGTGATTCAGTTAAAGGCTTTGGAGTTGGAACTACTTTTTAAACAGGGTGTAATTTTTTGCAAAGCCATTTCAACTTTTTATTAAATACTTCCGGCGGCAAAGTGGAGCGAGATGAGAAGACGATAACTTGTTTAGATAAAAAATATACTCTTAAGTAGAGCAAATCTAAAGAAGACAGCACAAAACCGAAAAAAAAACGATGTTTTGTTCAATTAAAAAAAAAACACTTTAAGGGTAATGAAAAACAATTTTAATAATACGTACGCAAGCTTTATTACTTCTGTAAGCGACGTTACTACAATCTTGATCATCATCATATACCTATACATTATCACATAGGCCTCTATTCTTCGACTGCCTAGCACAAGGCTTTCCAAGGTATGTCACAATACTTCTATACTGATTTCATCCAATAAATCCAACCAATAGCTCTGCGGACACCAATCCATCTTGCCAGCATGGTGATGATGCAGGAGATTCCATCGATACTGTCACAATGAAATTAACTCACAGTAATAGTTAGTATAAAGAAATATTATTCTGTCGTTGTTGCAACACGAACTTGAGAATCTTAATTAGTCGTTAAATCAACTAACAGTTAACTAAATCGGCGTGTAATGATTCTTGAAGTGCATTATGCATCTTAATTTACTAACTCGCCCTCGCCACTCGCACTCGCCATCAGGTTCATAAAGAACTTTTATATGTCACAGTAAAATAAAAACTGTACAGAAACATTACTACATGACTTATCCACGGTAGGTACTGTTGATAGATAATAAACGTCTTTCTCTAGCTAGAGTACTATGAGCAGTTGTTTTAATTAAACCTGATTTATTTTGATGACTATGACTAAAAATACATCCCAAATTTTACATATAGGTATTGTACAATTGTTCTTTTTGAAGTAATTTCAATCACTATTTGACATAGAGGACGGTGAATTCTTTGTCTAGAGTTGCTACAGCGGGGTAACATCGCTGAAAATCTTTCTAATGCTGCAGTCATTGCAATGTTGTTTCGATACTGGCACTTTAATATAAGTTTCAGTTGCAGAGTAACCTTTATGTTAAAGAAGGCAGTAACTAACAATTATATATAAAAAAATGCAGACTCCGATTTATGAGGCTTTCGCTTTGCCGAAAAGTTTATTTAAACTTAAATATTTGGCCACCTTTGCCTGTTAGTGCAGTTTGGTTTTACGGAGTGCCTGCAGTGTATAAGGTCGGTACACACCATCCGTATTCCTAATACTGGTAACCGGGTGTCCGTTATCCGAAACAGTTATAGGATTACTTGGTTAGAACTAGTTGGTGGTACTTTTAATAATTATTTATCCGACATGCAGCAGAAAAAAAAATATAGTCATGCCATGTCTAAGTCATGCATTCAGTAATGTACATACATATCTTTACGCCATGTTTCTTACAGGGTAGGTAGAGAACACTATTACTACTTTGTCACTACTGTAAATATACACATAATTATAATACATGCGTAAAAGAAAATTACCAATCAATAAAGACCTATCTTTCTGCTAAATATATATTATGAGGACTTTATTAAGCAGTGGTAAAAGAGTGCATATGTGACAGTGTACAAGGCCTTTAAAGTCGCTGGTGGCTGTCGGAAGTTGGGTTCGAAAATGCATGTTTATTTTGTTTTATAGAGTCTTGTGGCGAAATGCGAAATACGAAACTTTCTTTGAATTTTCGCCGACAAAGCAAACTGCTAATTCTGTTTGTCTATAAATAGAGCTTTTGTCGAGTCTAAGGGCGGACGGAATTAGCGCCGTACGGAAAGTTCTCACTGCTCGTAGTTCCCATGTTTATTGAGGATATGCAGACGTTTCTGACAATATTATTATCATATCGTCACGGCAGGTCCCTCACGGTTCGGGCATTGAGCATCGAGTGCCTAAAGGCTTTATTATTGCAGACGTTTAAGTGCTTCTAAAGTGAACGTGAAATGTTTCTAGAATGGTGTATATATGGAAAGATAATATTTTACATAATTCTTTATTATCCTGAAATTGTGTTACCGGAGCTTATTGTGGTCTGAGAAAATGTTATTTACACGTGAAAAACATATTTGAACGTTGAGAGAAAGTACGCTGAAAGTTAAAAAAAAAATGTCGAAAATGTGTCCATTGATTTTTCCCACAGTAATGTTTGATATATCATAATGTGTTTAATTGTTTTTAAATGATGACAAAGTAAGCCCTACTATGGACTCAGCTGCCGAAAAATGACACAGGGCATAACATTTACAGAGATAATAATGTATGCACTTTTTGTAGAGATAATAGAGTAAGCACTTTTTCCACTGTCTATGGTTTTGTGTTGTTTATGATTTATTTTGTGTCTATGCTCTTATGACGTGTCTATGTATTCTATGTTTAATGTACATGTTTTGTAAAATATCGCTGTTTATTTAATTTTTACAACAATACTTAGTTGACTAATAAAGTCCCTCATGAATAACATACACATCATCAGCGTGGTATGAGCTAGACAAAAAGAAGTATTTATTTTATCGCTTCACTCTTGAATATATCTGTCCTCCTAGAAAGAGAAGTTTGTGGAAAAGTTTAAAGCGTGCTACGCTGGCCAAGAACAGTACCTTCATATTGTCAATATTAAATCGTATCTACGTATGACATATGACGTATAATTGCAAAATTAAAATATATTAAAAAAAAGTTATGTATTTTGTGATGGTGTTCTCTCTGGCTACACTGCTCTGCGCGGATCGCGTCCCCATCAATCAACGCACCGGGCTTTAATCGCATCTCAAATATTTGAGGAGCGCCTTCAATTCGATTTAGCGCCAAGCACCCATCATCCCATCACTTTTTGCTACAGGCCTGTAATGCGTCTCCCTTTTGTTTTTATAAGCTCATGTAACTTTATACCTTGTTAGCTGTACGACTTTTTGTATTATGCCTTTGTGCCCCTCGAGTGGCGGGTGGAAATTTAAGAACAGCTTAGTAAGACAATTGGGCTATTTGCAATTGTATTTATCGCCTAAATAAGGAATTAGCAGGGATAGTCAAGTACTTTGCAAGTCAGGTTCTCACTGGGGAGGTCCTGGATACGAATCCTGTCGTGTATCACTTTCGTTAAATATAAAGTGCGATGCAAGCCTAAATATCACTGGCTGTAACGGTGCAGGAAACATCACGAGGAAATCTATGTAGCTATATAACTTGGAGTTCTTCAAAATAACGACTGTGAAGTTCGCCGACCCGACCATGGTCATCATGGCAGACTGATATTGCCATACCCTTTTCATTTCTGAAGGAAGGTGCCTCATGGTAAGACGAAAAGAGATTGCTGATGAGTAAAAGTTTTTAACTGCATAACCGTAACTAGATATAGACATGAAGCACCATTTTGTGCTGTTATTAATTTAAGAGTGTTCTATTTAGTAAATTTGGGGCGATTTTCACAACGGTTCGGTTACCTTGTTCGGTCATTGCCCAATTTAGGTCGAGGGTGACCTAGTTAAAGCATTTTGGTATTTGGTCATTCTGCTATGAACATAGGAATAAAAGCAACTATTCACTATACTGTCGTATAATTCGCAGGAGTCACCTAGGTACTTCGCTATGATGTATCAGTGACGTACCTATAAAATGCATATTAAGCAATTGTTTAATTGTATTATATTTTTGGATATATTTTAGTATTAAAAGATCTTACACTCACATGTAAGTAGCTAAGTTATTGTCGGTGTTGTAGGTATTAGTGGGCGGAGTCAGATGGCGGAAGGGAAGCCTATACATTGCAAGTGCCAAGTTAATTTCTGCTTATTGTATGTTGTAGTTGCTGCAGGGCGTTTACAATATGTAAAAATATTATTATTACTAAAATATTTTTATTGTATAATAATCATTGTAGGTCTATTACGGGTTGGGCAGAGAACACCCAGTGCCAAATATTTCTATCATTGCAAACCTAACATATTTCTTGTACATTCCTTTTCGTACACGCATGCCGGTTTCGGACACTTCTGTCCTCCCCGTAAATTTGTGTCTGACCTATTTTATCAACATAGACATCTTATTTTCCTCGAGCACGTACATCTGTCAACAATTGAATCTTCTATGTTTATTCACTAGTTAAAGATAGTGAATAATAAAGATAAGTAAGTATCAAAGTTCGATAATTTTACGGTAGTATGATTTTCATGAATTATAAATGCATTTGCGTGCGACACGTCGTCCTTCCGGCGGCACGGCTTCCGGCGTTAGCGCGGGACTCTTAACGCCCAGCAAGCAATATTTCATGCATATTGTCGGCGTCATTTTATCACTGTTTACGAACCGGAAGCGCTACGGGCTATGTAACACTCGCGCCGTACTTTGCGTGACGTTGGGGAAAAATTCGGTTGGGCGTCATACCGCTCAAAGTACGGTTTCCGGTCAACGCTCAAGAACTCATTCATTCGTCGATATGTTCTTGAGTGGGGGCCGATCATTAAGTGGAACATATTGTTATATAATTCTCAATTGCTCTGCTCTAAGCATTGTGAGTGTTTTTAAAGGTTCTCATTTATTAATAAAAAATAGTCAAACGGATTAAATAGGTCTTTTTATTATGTAGATTTAACGGGATAGTAGGTTTATTATATTTTTTGAATAACTTTTTTTTTCAAGAAAAACCCTGGACGTACCTAATATTAGGGATGTAATATGTGATGTTAGTGTTATTAAAAATATCTAAACTGAATAGTATAATTATTACATTACAGAAAGATAAGAACACGCAGTCGTAAGTTATGCATCCCGAAACATACGGACGTTCCCCTTCCAGGCCAAATTTCTAACAATTTCCTTTTTTGTCCTTTAGCAATGTAAATGTATTTATATTTGAAGTATCAAAGTATCCTCCTACTAAGTCTTAGATGGGTTGGGATTAGCATTTATGTTCATAGAAATAAAACTAATACAACATAATGCAACATTGATGCTTTGTTGTTATATTTTAATGTAATTCCATTGAATCTATACACGGCTCTTTTGTTAATCTTACAGTGTATTCGAGCAATATCCAATACATGACTGTAAGCAAATGTGATGTCTTGTGATCAAAAATAACTGCCCATTGAAATCTGCTTTCCTCTATCTTCGCATTTTCTTATAATGTAAGTAGATGAACCGAGATTCTCAAACATTTCTTCTGAATAGTTTTTTGGTCTAATGTTTACTAAATGTGACTACTACGCAGGGACTGTGGGTTCGATTTTAATCTAGGATAAATATTTGTGTATTTGTTATGTATCTAGATGTAAAAACATAAATACCAATTTGTATTCCTAAGCCTACATGTTTTCATGTACCAGGTAGTTACACAGGTATGTGTGTTTATCAGTCGTCTGGTTATCATATTATAAGCTTATTCAGCTTCGACATCAGGTGGCCGTATATGAACATGTCCCACGATATCCCAAAAGGATTTTTATGTGTATGTGCTCTATTCTGTCCTTCTAACCTAACCTTTCGCACACTGACAACAGATGGCGCTAGGTGTATTGTACATTTCGAAACAGCGACGTCATTGAAACTTACCTCGAATTATAAAACAGCTTTTGACATTGACTGTCTCTCTCAATACTGTCTGTATTTGAGAAACATGCTGCGTAATTTAACTAAGATCTCATATACGGTATCAGCTGCCGATGGCGACTAGTTTCGAGATGTGCTTATTGTATATGGTATCTAGTGAAGCGAGACCGATGTAGACTAGATAAAACGTTACATTCAGAAGGTAATCTATCACTTTTTACCTATTATCGTTTTATAATAACCTAAATGTCTTACTATTAAACATTTCTGACAAAACAAGTATGAATGTAAGATGAATGAACACATAAACGACAATTCCAAGTAGCTTATAACAATGTAACATATAATTATAATAATTAATTACGCAACGGTCTGAGTTAATTGCGCAGATTATAGTGTGCGCAGCACTCCTCTTAGTTACCAGTTACTCATCATCGCATGAACCTCTAGCCTAATGAACCCTTCCATTGCTAGACATAGGCTTTTCCACAATTTAGTACATATCTGTATTCAGTAGCAATGGATTATCCAGAGCTATCTAAGGTTGAGCGCGACAGTACCAAGCAAACGATTGATATTCAATGATAGGCAGTAATAGTTATATACATTTCTCATGTTATCCTATCAAATACCGACAGAGTACGTAATGTTCTGCGGCATATATACGACGATATTATTCCAATGACAGCCGAACGCTTCAGGACCGAATACAAAACGCAGTTTCTGGATAATGTGAACTCTCTGCAGGTATGTCAACTGATTATTTGAAGAGATATACTGATACGCCAATAGTGAGATAAAATTGATGCTTGTCTCGCTGATAAGATATAACGGTGGTCATTAGTATGTACTTATCTAGTTTTAAGCGGCGAAAATAGTTTTTCTTTTCCATGGACTTTTTTATTAAAATTTATTTTATTTACTCGCTTGAGGAGTCATATTGTGAATGACAAAGTAATGATCGCGCTTTTTAGGGCTGGCCTGGGTTAAGCAGAGGGCTGAGACAAGTTTATGATGATCATGTGAAACAGGTACAATGAAAGATGAGGCATAAACATTTTCGTATTTTCAATTGATATAAAGGTTAGATATATATGTAAAAACAGTCGTAAAAAGCTTTGCGTTGGCTATATATTTCTGTCATAGACTTATTTCGGAAGTGGCGCAACAATGTTCAGCGTATAATGTTGCTGACGTCAGCACCATCACATAAATGTGAGGATATTCGCAAATACCCGCAGAACATTACACAAATCTTAATGTGTTTATGTGTCGCGGGTGACGCGCGTTATGTTAATGGCGGCTTAGTGATAATTTTTTTGATATTTCATATTTTTTCTTAAGTTAGATATGGACTTTATTGTGTATACGTGCGTGTATAGAGTGAATGTGGATGAAGTGGATGAAGTCTGTTAGAATAGAGATATTTGGGACTCGATGTTTTCTGTCTACGCTGTAACTACAATGACTCGATGGTATAATAATAATAACAAAAGCTGTTATAAAATTCTAAATTAAAATCAAAACCCACCTGCCAAAACCTATCAAAAGCATAATGAAGATTTAAAAGCAGTAATACACAAAGGATATTTCGAACGTCGCGTTTTTCTTACAATACCCTAAAACTTTTTATTACGAAAAAACCTTCTTTTGTCAAGCGAACGATTCAATTCGCGTGTAGAATAGTCCCCCGCGCAATAAAATCTTATATGCCTACGTTTACTATGCAAAAATCGCTCAGGCGAAACGACCATGCGGAGGGTCTATTCTGTGAACACGAAAATAGGTATATAGCGAATATTTACAAGCAACAGATTCGTTTATTGATTGAATAAAATCATATAATATTTTGAATATGATGAAATTAAAAAGATTTCTATTTGCTTTTAACTTTAATGTATAATTAACAACTCATTATCATATAAATTTATTTTTTGTAGCACGATTACTAACAGGATTTAAAACTAGTCTTATAAAAAGTTGGATTGAATTGATTGATTGAAAAAAAAAAATTGGATTGAATTCAGTGAATTAGACGGAAGGACGTCGG
>DWEC01000950.1:0-14695 GCA_018245735.1 Microceris miodesmiata
GTGATATTTAAATTTAAAACGCTCTTTTGTAAAGAGGTGCGCGCCATGGATTTGAACCCAGCCCACCGGAGTGAGAGGCTGAATTCTTAACCAATAAGCTATCACTGCTTTCATATTTCATAAATACAAAAAATATATCATTTTACCTGAACAACAGTAAATCTTTTTTATCCACAAGGACACTCACCACATTCCCAATTACCAATCAGAATATGTATATTTTTGTACAAATTTAATTCCAGACAGCCCAGATCCCGGACAAGTGTAGCCATTACCAGGAACAGAGAATGACTCTTTTTAATATTTTATCATATATGAAAGTAAGGGTGAAAAGTTGTATTTATTTAATGCCGGTACGGGGAAAAGCTTTCATTCGGTGTCGTGGTGGAGAATCCCCTGAGTGCTCATGTACGAGACTGTATCGTATCGCCGATAAAATATGAAATATACCTACGTATGGGAATAAATTTTTCCTTGGTAAAATTTTAATCAGTAGTTAACTTTTAAACACTGTTTATCTTTTAATCACTGATTATATTTTTCACATTGGTTAATTTTTGTACATCTGTATAAGACATAATCATTTTGATAAAGCACATCCTTATCGAAGGCACAAGAAAAACTCAAGCAACTATTCATATATTCATCTAATATGTCAGTAAAGGGTGACATATTTTAATATATTATCTGTGACGCGCACGTCCTCTTGTAACATTTTTCCTTCAGCGTGACTAAGCTAGAGAGACGCCCGTAAATGCCTTTCATCGACGTCATTTATCTTGACAAAACGTAACATTCGTTTGCTGGATAACCAAATTTTGTGTTAAGAAAATCTTTTCAAATATTGTACAATATGTAATGGTTAAAAACAACTTTTTTTTAAATAATTTTCCTATTGTAAAGCTATTTTTTTATGTGCTAACTTCGCATAGAAAAAAAAACCTTGCGAAAACTGTCAAATCCGCCAGCTGTCACTCAATGCACGCGCACGCAACTAACCTAACCTACACTTACAGTCACAAACGGCAGCTCATTAATACAGCGTATTAATAAGTTTGTGTCGTTTTCTTATAATCGGACGATTAAAAAACTATAATATATATTAATAACAGAATTAAATTATAAATTAGCATAAGAATATGCCTATTTGGCTAGAGAATGAAAATGTCAACTAAACAATCGTAAAACTGGTTAGAGTATTTAGCTAATACGTACGATGAACTCGCATAATTGAATATTAAATAGTTACAAAATGTTTAACATTAGAAGTCAATGCTGCGCTTAATATGGTAATGATTGACTAAAATGTTCCATCGATCGTTGAAAGTTATACAGATTTGTTTTAATATCAATAACTAACCCTCGAATTGGGAGTGCTAACGAAAAGTTCCTTAATTGTTAATATCCCGTCGGAAATTTGATTAGTTTATTAGATAAAACATTGTGAGACTTGATTGAATAAATTTTCAAACCACACTGCTAACTAAGTTAAGCAAAATAGGCTGAAATTTAGATAAAAATGTTTGTATGATTTAAATTGAAATAAAAACTTAAAATTTCATATAAATCGGATTTGCTTCTAAAGTACAAAAAGAATTAAATGGTGAGCATAATTCTAAGCACAGATTTCGTAGATAAATGCCGCATCCATTTTGCCGTAGTTTCATGATTCCTCGAGCTCGTTTGTCGCGGACCCTTCTGTCATGAGCTTAATTTGAATTATGAGAGGGCAGACGGCAGACCGACGTCGCTCGATACACACGAACACTGTATAAAATTCATTCGATGCCCGTCAAGGGACACTACGATATTCAAGCACTAATATCGATACGCGTGTCCCTCACCTGTTATTGGGGGATACAGAAATTTATGGGATATTAATAATATTGCATATACTTCTATCCTACCTATAATGCCTCTCCCCAAAGGATAGATGCAGGAGTGCTAGGATTCATTACGTAATTACTTTGAAATTTTATGCGGGACTACGTTTGGGGAAATCCTGAGATAGATTTATTTTTAAATAGATTCGTGGAAATAATCCTCCAATTTTCAAATTTCTCAGTTCGTTGGGATAAATTTGATTCGAACCGCACATTCTCAAGGGACACTTAAAACTCCGAAGATTCGCAAATTCCGCGTTCAAGCTTTGTTCGGGAGGAACTTTAATAAGCAATTACTTGTGATCAATTCAAATTTATTAGATATGAAGCATCTTATATAACATGAACTCAGCATATTTGAGGACATATTATAAAAGGTGCAGTATTAAGTAAAAATAATAGTAATCGTAGTGATATACATCTATGTACAAAAACTTATATCTTCGTAGTCGGAGGAACAAAGAACAAGACTGAAGGTGAAGCGATGTTAGGAAAGCTATAAAAACGAGCTATAAAAGATGAAGACGAAATAAAAATTTTAAATTTTAATTTAATTTAAATATCACTCGTTTCATTTCCTCGGCGTTCTGTATCCAAAGTTGTTGCCATAAGTTACAGTACTTTAAATGCAGTCGACTTATAACTGAGAAGTTTGAACTTTCCTCGAAACTGAATTCAATCGAGGGAAATATGGCGTCCGGAAATGAAACCGACAGCAGGAACTTTTGATGTATATGTATATTTTTAGTTTGCTTTGTCGACTTTGAAATAATATATAAAAACGTAACTTATACTGAACTGAGTAAACTAAATAATTGAATTTAATCGGGTTAGAAATGAGTACGAACTATCACAATGGTCGGTAATGAAATTTCAACAAATATCGTTTTGTCTTCATCTGTTAAGGTTGATTAAATGATCGAATCTTTGGTTTTAGAAGAATAGGTGATAAACCGAATATCTCATTTTGAAATAGGAACAATAGTTTGTTAAAACTTTATAAATGTGATTCCAAAAGAAAGCGCTGCGACCGTTGCAAACTGCGTGTCTTGTAAAATTTTGAATTGGTCCCGTTCCTACTTATTTCATCAAATGGCTGAATCTAATACTGCTCGCTTCAGGAATTGATTTGAGTATGAATGTTCAAGTATAAACATTATATGCACAAAGTTAACATGACATTGTAAATAAAATTTCGTTATGACTGTACAAAACTGTAGTAACTTAAAATCAATCTAGAACATAGGAATAGATAGTGTTGTATAAGTATTATGATCGGTATTTTTTTAATTTCTTTTTGATCTTTGAAACGCAATATCCACAAGGAAATTGGACTATAGGCTCGCATGACAGGCATAAAAATATCCGGTACGAAAAAGATTTTCCAAAGTTCACATTCAAATCGTGTAAATGAAGAGGAAGACTTTAGGAGGTAAACATTTTATTCGGTCCAACGCAAGCCATATTTCTAGTGTTGCCATCGGAAGAATGGTTCTTTATTAAATTCTGTTTCGAAACCGGTTGTTTGGTTATATCGACAATATAAGATCGGTCGGATGTTTGACAACTTCGTATTTTCTGCTACGTTATTAAATTCTCCGATATGGAATTATTGATTTCCTACATTGTCTGTTTTGTTTGAATTTCATCGGATTGTTTGAAATTTATTAAAAAAGTAAAGAACCCGACATTTGTGAAAATTTGTTTCTATTACAAGAACGTTGTCATAATTTTCATAAAGTTTATTGGTTTTGGATCCCACCATCGAAATTATCATTGCGTACCATCAAAATTATATTATCATTGTTATCATCATCAGTAACATGATTCCATTGTGGGCCGATAAAGTAACTGGTGAAAAGTGGAGGTGTTCTACACTCTCCTGCCTACCCCCTCGGGGATTATAGGCGTTATAATACGTTCGATAGTTTTTTTACAAAAAGAAATATTAATTTTAATTCGCCATCTTCAGTCTTCCAATCACTTCACTTTCACCTTACATTTAAAATAAGCTTTTGAAACAAAATTTTGCGCAAAAACATTGTCAAATTACTCTTTGCATTTGTTTTAAATTAGTGTATATAATGAAAGTCTCTGCAAACTGACTTATTCTGCCTATTGAGTGAAGACACCAAAATTACTAAGAGGACTTCAAAGTAATTAGAGATTTAAAATATACGTATCTTAAAGTTGATATTTGTTTACATTGATCTAGTTCCACATAAGTGTATGATTCTCAATTCAAAAAACTAAATAAAAAATTAAAATGCATTGAGCATTTTAAAACCGGCCATTAGTAGCATTTGGAGTGCAAATCGTAGAGACTCGACTTAATTAAATATTTCCCGTTGCTTGCTTCAGTTGTTTGATCCCATCGATACGAGATCGGATGTTTGACAACTTTGTATTCATGCTCCTTTATTAAAATTCCACCCGAATCTTCGTGTTATTGATTTAGAAAGCCAATAATATATTTGAGCATATTTAGGTACTTTGGAAGAAACATAAAGTAAGATATATCGGACGATAACGTATATAAATTTAATTATGTAACCAATTAGAAATGAAAAAAAAAATTGAAAATGAAATTACAAATAGCCATATTTATACATAGTTTTAAATTTAATTTAAAAGAAAACCACAAGTATTTTTATAGCCACTTTGCAATATTATTAAAAAATGTAAAGTGCCTATATTCATAGCTGTATTGTAATAAACTTATTAAGGTATTGAACGTTAGAGAGCAACAATTGGCGATTTTCTCATAGCGCTGTTTAAGAATTTCATAATAGCAAAGTTTCAAAGAACGTCTTTATAATGGACGTTATATTAACATTAAAAATATTATCCTTTTCAGGCAAACTTCGTGGAAAATAGTTTTGTTAATAATAACTTCCCGTTGGACGGAACTGTTGCTGTTCTATTCTTTACCCTATATAACTTTATAATTCATTTTCTCATAGACAATTTGTTGTTATTATATTTTAAGAAATATTATAGTTTTGTGATATTTCAAAACAAAAATGTGGAGTACTAAATACCAATAGAGTAACGAATCAATTATGTGGTAATCAATATATAAAAATGTGGAACAAAAGAGTTAATAACGCAAATGTATTCGTCTCCATATATGTACATATGTATAATATTTATAATTAAAATAAATTCATTTCACAATTAAAAGTAATTCCACTGCCATTAAAATTCCTTTTTGCTGCGCGACAATTATGCAATACGCTTTCAAATTAAATAAACCTGGTGCTTCCTTCAATAATTTTAATTATAATTATTTCACCCGTAAAGAACTGTTTATTTGTGAAAATTAAATAGTCCTTTATATTTAACAAACGCATCCATTATCATAACGAATATTATAAATAAGAAAATCATTCGATGTATTTTATTATGTGTATGTAATCTTTTATATTAGTGTTGACTCGAGTTTTACGTAATATAATACAAAAATATCTCATCTCTGTGGTAACTTGATTTTTTTAATCTGGTCTATTCGTTTGGGAGTGGAAAAGACTTCTGTTGAAAATGGTGGACAAAGGTTTAACAGCGATTTCTGCTATAAAATAGTTAATTGTCAAATATTTGAACCACCGACCAGCGAAGGGAAATCTAAGCCTCTCCTCATATTAATCAATTTCATTTTGTCCATATAACAAATTAACGTTTAAATCTACCTTCATTTTAAAATTATTCGTGAACCCAATCCAAGTCAAAACAGGTACGTCTGAACATCCATAGCCAGTAAGCTCAGTAGCTAAATCCTTAATACCGTGACATGGAAACTTCATACCGTTTAAATGCTATTAACGTCAGTAAGAGCTCCTTTAACATATCGAATAAACTAGTCACTCTGCTCACTCCATTAATTCAAACCTTGTTCAACTTAAACAGCATAGAAAATTATTTTTAATACGACGTATCGCTATATGGAGAAATAAAAATTTAAATCGCCTTTAATAGGGCTGTAAGCAGCTGTGTTCTATTATTATTATAACACCACGTCAGATCCCGTACGGAGTAGATAGACAGAGAGCGTTTTTTATTCAATTCTTTTTTTCACCTTTAATGAAATAAGTAATGTGAGAACAATGTTATAAATATTTGCAATTGTATTGTGTTTTTCTTGCCTCGGTGAATGTCAATATAAAATTACTGTATTATTATAATGTATTATAATCTTTCTTGCCGCTTATTGCGTAACTATTTTAGCCTTCAGTTAACTCGACGTCCGACTCGTTTCGGAAATTTCTCAGTCGAGAGGGTCCCTCCGTTTCGATAGCCGGCCGGACTGACATCTGAATGATGAATAGCGCTATTTGGGTCTAGGGTCTAATGTCTATTTTCATCTATCCCTGTATCCCGGCATCTGGTATCCAGCTCAATAAACTACACCCACGTATGAACTAATAAACTGTAGCTAAAAGCTCTATCAATAAACTGTTGTTCCCATACTTCACAATATCGCTATAAAGCTCAATATTCCGTTAATACGATCAAAACTACTGATTCCATGGAAAATCCGGTTAGAAGGGAACACTTAATCCCTTGTGTTTCTACCCAGGGCTACCCGCTTAGAGACTGCTTAACTAATCGCATATCAGTTAACGAGCACAGTGAGGGCTGTTGAGACACGATAACATGTTCATAGTTTGGGCTCTGTAAGGTCTATACACTAGTACATACTATAAGCGACAAGCTACGAAGATAGTAACTACCATAATTAATATCATCATCATTAGCTTATCATCGTTCACGCTGGACTTAAGCTTATACAATAGCGTGCCACTGAACTGAATCTTCAGCTCTTTGCAAAATAATGATAAGATACGAGTAAGATAGTAAGTAACTCTACATTCCGAATATTTTTATAATAATCTTCGTCATTAAACCTTTTGCTGTTCCACTGTTGTACATGAGGGTCTTTTCAGAATATTTAATACTATAGTTTAATGGCCAAATGTGGGTTGTGATTTAACTAGCGGGCCAGACAGTCAGCTACTGGGATAAGTGGTTTTGCATGTTAGTGACAGAAAACAGGAGGTCCGATCGACCTCCTGTTTTCTGTTCATTAAGACGCCAGAATTTCCTAAAAAGTAGCAGCTATTGTTTTCGTATCGTACATATATGATCGTAATTATCAAATAATTGTGTCAATGTGTATATTACACATTATATAGGTACAAAGATCATGATATTTTACAATTAAACAGATATGCAACACTATTATACAAAAATATATTGTAAGTTACCGGGTTATGATCATGATATCGTAAAAGATTTCAAAATTAGATATATGTAAATTTTTAGACACAGAATAAATCCTCGTAGGCACTACACAATTAAACCTAACGGCACGTAAATTAAAAAAATAATATTAACATTACAATTATGAAAATAGGATAACATTTCTTCAGCGTATTCAAGGATAACAAATTTTACATGTATATTATGTACAAGTAAACATAGTTAAAATCGACGTTAATCTTCCAGAGCAAAGACAATGGAAACTTAACACGAGAACTAGACGTAGTTGGGGGAGAAGTATAGAGAATTAGGAAAGCCGATAAGGTGTTGATTTACAAAGTTAATCCAGCGATGAGACGGAAAAGCTGATGTAATTGAGTGGTATCGCCGATCGGCTTGAGTTTCCTGCAGCGACTGATTAAAGACGTTACATACAAAGGAATACTTAATTACAAGTCCTTGTATTCCTTACAAATAGGTATACACGTGTACATTGTAAACTATTACTTTGATGGGTAGATGCTGAGCTGTTTCGTTGTTTTGAAGTAAATCGTTTTGGTATAGAACCATCGCTCTATATTGTTCCATAATATTTGTTTGTCCGAACTATGTCACATTGTTTGATAAATGATAAATTATAACATATATGCTCTTATTTTATTATTATTATACTGTCACGCACTGCCCTTTAAGAAGAAGATACAGATTGTCATATCAGTACGACAGGTCTCTTATTTCTTAGGCAGAGTTGAATGCCAAATATCCCTACCTGCAAGGGTTTGACGAGCTAATCTACATTCATCATTTTCTTCATTCACGCAAGCCAGTTTCAGGGACTTCTGTCTCTTCTATCAGCCAGTATCTGATCGACTATGGTGAAGATAGGTGAGGTTTAGTCTCAATCGGTGCACCTGCATTTATCAATATCCTCATCTATTTTGTAATTTATTCATCCTCCATTCTTTCCACGTGCCCATTTATCCTACTAAAAGGAGGAGGCTATTTTTGTGAAAAAACAATTTGACATAACGTAACACCACGCTTGTGTGTCCCTGAAGTGATAGAGAATTGTGGTACACCACGTTTAACTACTACATATATTATACGTCTCACCATGGAACAGGGAATGAATCTATTCACGATTTAAAAATTCGGACACCTTGCTACTACTGGAAATTACAAGTTAGAAAAACCCAATAATATTTAATTTTTCCAATCTAGGGATCGAGTTCAGGAGCTCTTGACCGCGCTTATAATCACACAACCAGGCAGGCGAAGCAGTTTCAGAACAATTCAATTGGACAATTTTAATTGACGGTACTTACGCAGATACATAGATTGGTGACATAACTTTGTTTTGTAGTCGCGCCAAGAACCGCTAAACCAGAGGCAGTTTGAGGACAATCATTTCAATTACCTTTAGAAATAGTCCCAATATACGCAAATATATAGTTAGATTGGTAACATTACTTTGTTTTCCCTCGCGAGTCAGGAGAACGTATCACATGGCACAGCGCTTTGATTAATTTCGCCGTCAACGAAACACTGCCATCCATCAGGCCCGACTAATTCATTGCCGGGTCGCCCGGGCCTTAAACCTCGATACACACTAGACGTACAAATGTTTTGATTTTTTGCTCAGCTCGTTTGAAAACTATCAATGAGGGGGATGGAGCCAGAAGTCTGCGAAATAGGCGTGGGTATATGAAGAGAGTAACGAATAAAGTAGATATCGCTGAGGTAGCTGCTCTCTGCCTACACTATAAAGAACCTGGCGTGAAAGCATACACGTTTAATAATAAGATTATTATTTGTTTTTATATTACTGGAGTTTAAAATGGTATAAAATTAAAAATTACTCAGCTTAAATTCGCCGCTAACGTGACAAAATGTCTTAACTTGGCCATTGCGTGTTCAAGAACGCTTAAAACCATATCGATTGTGACTGTGCGGAGAAATGTTACTGGTTGTATGTAAGCAGTTAATAATACCGGTTTAGTGATGTAACGTGATTATTGTACATTCAAATGTGTATAATATCAAGTTGTATTAGGCTCTACAACTCGATGGCCGTTTCAAACTGCGTAGGTTGATTAAAGTTGAGCTTTCCGAGTAGGTTCCTCGTTGTGTGTAGTATTTTGTGTGGTTTCTGATAATTGAAGTTATAAATTGAGTTTTATGTAAATTGTGCGTATCTACATTGTTTGTTTTTGTGTAAGTAACATGTATCGTCAATGAAAATAAAGATATCCGAATGCATACTTGGTGATGTATGCGAAGAACAATAAGCGATATATCAGTAAGTTCGTTTATCAGTACCTTTTCAAGGTCATATTCAGTTATCAGGTCCTTCTGAGGATGAGATATCCATGTTTTTATGCGATCCAAAATAGAAAAAATGCAATGTTTATTCATAGATTACATCAGAAACAATATTATTAAAGTACTTTTAGAGCATATATTCAAAAATACAGGCACAAATAGTATGAGTCATAAAGTAGTAAAATGTAAATATTACGAAGAATCAAAGAAACTCTAATACTGATTTTAGATCATCATAAAATAAACTAAACCATAAAATATATACCTACTAAGTATCACTTCCATAAACAGTTCCGGAAATAACTGATCACGTTGTAAAATAAAAAGTTGATGAATACTAATGAAATAACTGTAACGTTTAATTAATGATTAATGAAAGTGTGAGTATGTTTGCTCCGAGAGCGTGGCTTATGGCCCGCTTGGTTGGCGGAGCGGAGCGACTCACTCGCAGCGAAGGACGAAAACTCGTCCATTGTTTACTCTCCCCAGGGCTGGCAACTGGCCTATATTATAGAACTATTGTAAGAACGCATCAGATAACACAAGGCTGCGAACATTAATGTTGACATACATATGTGCATAACCCCTAAATGTGATAAAAGTCCATTTGGCTGGAACTGTAAAGCGAGTGATATGTACCTACGTACATACGAATGAATATGTCTCATTCTTTTAAGCACGTGCGATTTTAGGAAGCATTTTTCTAATATTATTTAATATGTCATAGACGATGAGGTTGCCATTTTTCAACGACGTATTAGAATAACTGCAAATGACATACGAAGACTAAAATAACCTTTTTTTCATCCCAGTGCTACGCATATATTCCACGTATACGTATATATTCCACAGCTGCGAAAGACATAGAGCACCCACCACGTTGCTCCAGTACGGACCAAGTCAACCATTTAAAGCGCTATTAATGAAAGTGTAAGTATAAACACCACAGTTGAGTGAACATCGTGGCGTATGGACCGCGCGGGCGACGGCGCGAAACGAGTAAAATTTCACCGTACGACCATATATCACATAGTTCTGACAAGGGCAGCTGATTTATTTTGATTATATGATACAAACAAACTTTATACACGGTTGTGTTAGGTAGTTTACTGTCGCCTCTAGATTTATAGATTTCACCCCTTCTTTCTCTATCGGAAGGGATACAATCCCTACCATCAAAACGGCAAAAACTTATATTTGGTATAGCGGATGCAAAATTGATGTAATAACTTCCAGTGATGACATTTACGATAAGTTTTATTTATTAGAATATATGAGGAATTTCCTGGTCTGCAAGATACTAAAAATAATCAAAAATAGTAATAATAATGTTGAAAGTTCATGATATTCTTATCCACCGCCAATTCGTCTTAACGATACACGTCATCTGGTAAGGGTTAAATATTCACTACTAACACAAGTGACTTTGAACGAAATTTACGTTCTTAATAAATCAACAATACATTAGTGATAAATGATATTTTGATCTATTTTTTAGTCATGAAGGGATAGATATTTTATAATAGATATTCATTTCTCTCATCCTGTCCATGACGTCATACTACTCGTAAGTGTTCGTGATCAATTCAGTTTGTAATTATTCACCCGAGTTTTAGGAGGCAAAGGATAACAGACGCCATAAATATAGAAGACAGTTGTGCTATAAAGACTTTATGGTGCATTGTTAATTTTAATGTAAGCCATAAATATTTATAATGCAACGGTAACTGTTATAAAACTAAGAACACATTGTAAAATTTTCTATATACATATATCTTTATTGACGGCCTTTTGTATCTAGTATTGTATAAACTATAACCAATTAAAACCGTTGGAGCTGTAAATACTCTAAAATGATAAGTGTACAGAACCAAATATTATAAAATAAAATGCAATTTAACATGTTTTAAAATTAAACGATCATCGCAACGATGCAATTTAACATGTTTTAAAATTAAACGATCATCGTCATTTAGTCTATACATTATATTCAGTACCTCAACATCAGCAACCCATCCATTGTTCCATTGTTGAACACTGGTCTCCTTTCAGAACGAGAAGAGGTAAAGACTAAAGTCTGACGCATTAGTCAAGTGAGTGTCAAATTTTAATCCTCAGACTTCACACGCTTATGGGAAAATTATGTGCAATTTTATGTGCAGGTTTCCTCAACATATATTCCTTCACTGTTATAGTAAGTGTTATATAATTAGAGCCAGCAATTCACAATATATTATTAAATTAATGCAACTATTGTCCAAAGATTTGTCTGTCTATCCCTGTCAATACTAATTAATAGGGGACATCGCTTGTAGAATTAATGGCGAACGTTAGTCGACGTTTACATTAGCTTGCTTGGACAGCGTCATGTTGTGTCACAGACATACTTATGTATATTACTTACGCGTATTATGTTTAGTAAATACTAGCATGTACATCTGAACTTCTATTAATATCATTTGGTTTCGTTTATATTTTAACATATAAATGTTAATATTTAACAGCAAATTAATAACATTTTATTATTTATACTGCAATTTTTATACATGTACAAAATAGTATCTATGGTGTTTTCCACAGGAAAATGACGGGAAAAAATAAAACACCGCTGTGCGCTTTAGAACTTGGCGGTTGCGACATATAACATTGTATAAGGTTTGATAACTTTAAGAGAATAAAACGTAGATACAGTTCTTAGTTTCTAATAAAAATGAGCTAATACTACGATAGAAATTTTTAAAATTGTAGTGACAACCTTTCTTAAAACAAGAAACAGAAAAACTATATCGTTCTACGGTCTAGTACTAAGCATTAATTAAAATCAAGCCCCTACAGTACTAGACGACGCCGCTTTAATCTAAGTTGTTTAATTCTATGTACACTTCTGGCGAATAACGTAATCAAACGAACGACTTTTGCGTTCCGCGGGCTCACTTTACCTTCTAATTTTACACTAGGTGCACTAGGTCGGTCTGGAACTTCAATGTACATACGCCATGCGCGATTATGAGAGGATATTAGGTAGGCGGTGAGTCGTATGCTGTCTCGCTCATACGCATACATTGTGACCAAGATAGGTAGAGCGGTCTGGATGCTCATATCCGCTTTTTGATTGCGCGTGTTGTACAACGCTTTGCGAGCACCATTCTTTAGCCTTTGTATAGCAGAAATGTTGTTTTAGTAATAATAACAGCCTTTCATAAATTTCTGCTCACCAATTTGTTTATTGCTGACATAAATTTCCAAAACAATTTGCAAAATTAAATGCTTCATGCTAACATACTACAACAATGAAATTATAAAATTACAGAAATGAATTATGAGATGTCCATGTACGATTTTATAATGTTGGAAAAACAAGGCTACCCACGTTTCAGACAAAATACAGTTAGGCTTTCATGTCTAGGAATGTGAAATTTTGTTATACAGTACAATACCTTTAGGTGGCTGAATAGATAAGCTTGATTACCTGTTGAGATAAGCTTATGATGCAAAGTTCATTAAAAGCACTCTTGCATAAAATGATATAACAGTAACCGCTTATGAACTGTGTTCTCGCTTATCTTGGGTACGGTTTTGACATAACTAGATCAAGTTTATAAATATCGTTTCGTTGGAATAACTTTTATTATTCAATAATCCCCACATTTTTACTTGTACTATCAGAAACTAGACCACAATTGTTTTATCAGTGCTCATTCATAGACCGTTCAGAATACAGTAAAATCTGAAAATAAAGTAAAACAGATCTGAATAGGAGAAATATTGTTTATACTGTCATTTACATGTATAAAGGAGTGCAGAAAGTAGAGCACAGTAGAAACCATCGTTTGGATGTTTTAAAAAGATCTTCGTAATAGTCCACAAAACTAAACATAGAAAAGACTGCCTTATGAATATGTGAAAGAATGCAACTAAAACAAAATTCCATTCACACATGAACCAAAATTAGAAAAGTGACTGTACTACTGCAGGAGTTTCGAAATTCAATTCCTCACAAACGGGCTGAGCGTCCAGTATGAGAAACAAGGCTAAATAGACAACACGGTACCAGCACAAAGGCGAATAGCTTGGTCGGGCCGGTAGCTAGCAACCTTATCCATTGATACACGACCCTGCAGAGACGCGACTTACCGTAGAAAAGTTTTTAATTGAATAAGATCCGTGCACAGTAAACGGAAGTTGGATAATAAATTAAGAACCTACTGCTCGAGGACTAACGGTGAGCAAACGATGAAACGGTAAGTGATGAAAATAAGCCGGTCATAGTTCTTGCAATATATAATATAATATGTAAATATGCACAGAAATAAAATAACAAGTTTAATTATTTGAATAATATTAGAGTAATATTATATATAAGGTTAATGACCGGTACCTATTGTTTACATTTATCATTCATTAATTCATCAGTTTTAAACGCCAATTAGGATGTTGTACGTTAAGAGAAACGTTAAAACGATACGGTAAAGCGTTTAAATGCAAAACAAGCAAAATATCAAAAGTGTTTATAAAAGATTTTAATCTAAAAAACCACTGCAAATTCAATAAGGATGGAAATGTCACGTGCGATTTCCTGGGTATTTCCAAGGAGCTCAGCTATACTGAGAGCTGTAGAGCGTAATGATTTGCAGACATTAAACATAAATAGAGTTCTCCAAGCAAAAGGACTTGGCAATCTAAATTCTCAACCACTAGATTTATTCATGCAATTTCTGATGTAAACTAAGCACGCAACAAGATGATTTGCGTAGTTTTAACTTAAATAACACTATCCCACATTAGAACTGGAAAGATAAATAGTCATGTGTCTGTAAGAACCGACAATATTGTGACGTTTTCGTTTCTCCCTGTAAAACATCTAAAAAATTAAAAACTAAAGAATGGTAAAAAATTGTTTCAAACTGTATTCCCATAGACATATTGAAAATGGATATTTGAAATGTTAATTTTCAAAACTGCCTAGACGCATTAGTTGATGAAACGTGGAAAACCCCCAGTGGATACCGTAAAGCAATTTTAAAGGTAAAGCTATATATATCTATCTAAATGCGTTGCTAAACCCAGCTTAACGTTAGTAATTGCATTTAAGAAAACCACATTTTTACTGTTTGAAACAAAAGTTAGTAATCAGTACTGATTTTGGATTGTACAATCCAATCCAATCCAACTGCAAAATAAAACAGATCGAATATACTCGTATATCGCTACATGATGTTGGCGACACGAAC
>DWEC01000951.1:0-14692 GCA_018245735.1 Microceris miodesmiata
CGCGCCAGAATTTCAACTCAGAACCCATAGGTGCCAATTAGGAGACTGCCATTGGAGAGGCCTATGTCCAGCAGTGGACGATGACAGGCTGATAGTGTATAGCGTAAAATTATAATTGATTTAATATTTAAGTAGTTGTATTTGTAATATTAATTTTATACAATTTCAGCATTAAGAAATTCTTATTTAATTAAAACCTCTGAACCGAAGGTGTCAATAAGAAACCTCAATCACATCATTTCATCCTGTTTCGCCTGTCGATATTACTAAAGCTCTTTTCATAGCTCATTAACATTGGAGCCAATTATTCATAGGATTCAGACCCTTAATGCTATAGAACAATGAGGTGATTATCGCAAGCGACCACGTTTGATATCAGAAAGCGCATCTTGAGTGGAAAGCGCAGTTCGCAACCCGTTACTGTGGGTTGCACCCAACTTTCCAATCTCGTTTAGATCCAGCCCGACTTTAGGTGCACCACACATTCATCTGAGCTTTCTACCTTCAAGACACTACCCACCTGATCGTAAAAGTGTTTTACGATGACAAAGTCACTTCTTCAACTGACTTCTATGTCAATGTTATGGTCACTTAACACGCTTGGCTCTTGTTCATTAATATACAGTGTACTTGAAGCCTTAATAGAGAGTAGACAGACATACGATTAACATTATTGCTTGTGAGAATCCGCTTTAGAAGTCTCAGATGGGGGCTTCGCCTTAGAGCTCTCCCTAGACGTTAGTACATATTTCAGATAACATTAATTAAACATGATTATTTAAATGCTTCTACTGTATCTGTTTTATCCGGTCCGTTTGCTTAGAGGTTAGTGGATTTGACTCCTGAATCAGGAATATGGGTTCAATTCCCACTCGGGAACAATTTTCATGTCATGAACCCAAGTATATATATATGTCCTATGTCTATGTTTAAAAATATAGAAAAATAGTTTTCAAATCACATGGGTATATGCGTTAGTGACTAAACAAAGGAATTAGGTGATTATATAACCTCAAAAATTAGACAATTCTACCTAACCTAAACCTAAGAGAGAGATAGTTGATGTTCCCAAGAATACATAAGTACTACATATATAATAAACATTGAAATGATGAAAAAGAAGATATAGAAGAAGCATGTTAGGTCCATAAGAGTTAGTTGGCACTTCGCGTGACGGTATAATAACAATCATTTGACTAGAATAAGCCTCGCTAATGGTGCTAAATACATGAATCTGTTGGTATCACTTCACGAGTCGTTGGACTCTATGTACGTGGCTAAACATGGTCTAACAGTCTCTACACTGCCTTTGGCTAGTCTTACACCGTTTTTATAGCGAAGAAAAGAAATCAGGCTACGAGCATTTTATTTTGCGCTTAAGTCTTCGGAGGTAGTAACAGTACAATGCTTTTATTTATTTATGTATTCTTTTATAAAATAGTAAGACAAGAGCTACAACGAGATACTTATTGGCTATCAAAGCTACACTCTTACCGTCGCTATCAGTCACTAAGTAAAGGAGAGGAATGGAGTGTTTCGCTATAATAATTTTATGTAATCAGATCTGCAATGATTTCTGGGTTAACTTGAGAACTGGCAACCCTATTTACACCTAGAAATAGTTATTTGTATATCTCCATAATAATCGCTCTATTGAATTACCGTATGTCATAAGAAATAACGCATAATAAATCCATTAGCACTTCTCAAAATATATAACAAAAAACAATTGTTATACTTGTATTCATATTTTTTTAAATAATACCAAACAAGGTACGAGATAGCATCACTATATCGTTCTCGGTCTACTGGTCATAGCTTTCGACAAATTGAATTTCCATACATAAATCAAGTAGGAAACTAATGTTTGTGTCGAATAGATGAATGAATGCTGCCTTAATACCATTACGCCTCGAAAATTTCACATGCTGTTTGATTGATGTACCTGGCTGGTGCAAAACAATTATTAGATTAGAAATTGATAGTTGTTAAAATAATAACTCATAATACAAATAATAGATAACTATTTCTTTGCTAAATATTTGGTGAATGACATTAGTAGTTATGTAAATGAATGTTAAAATAAACGAACTTAAGTTTCACGATAAGTAATGGAATATAAAATAAAAATTAACCTTAATAATCTCATTTAATGAATTTTTATTGCCGAAGAAAGTGTAAACGAAATTTAAAATGGCATATAAACTAAGCATAATGTACAGATGATGGTAATGACTGGCAACATTACCGGCATTAAGGTGAATTGTTGCACAGATTATAAATAAACTCGTACTTACTAAGGCTTTATGGAGCAGATACGTTGCTTTAGTCTGAGGCTTCGCTCTGTTTAGCAACATGCTATTGATGCCAGTTGTAATAATAGTAGAGTCGTTGCGCTACCACTTGTGTGAGTAGAGTAAGACGTATGAAGTAGACAGTAACAAACACAAGATAAAAAATCCGTCAAATGCAAGATGCATAGATTTTACTTTTAAATTCTACCAAGATCTTAATAAAAATTGAGCCTTACGAATCAACTTTTTTAAATATTACAACGGCTTAAATATAAAATGTTCTTAAAATATTAATGAGTTTTCTTAAAATAATAATTGGTTAATGAATTTCTGTTACACTCAAGATGCAACCATTAAATTCTCTTGATATTCTAATCTGAGCTGTTTAAACATCTCATTGAGGCCATGTCGAAGACATTTATTTATTTGACGAGAAGCAGTAACATGGGTTTGGCGAAATGTTTCTACAATACTGACATATTTAAGTGCAGTTCACGCGCAGGCGATAAAGGTAAAAGCGCACCTCATGTCTAGTGCGCATGCGGAGCCCGTGAACACGCTATCGAACTCATTCCGCATTCAAATAAATAGTATTAACGCGCTCGGACACATTGCCGCCAATTTACATGATGCGACCGTTACGAGCAAACTTTTTAAAACGTCCATAACTATAACTTCGATACGTGCACAGATTAAAAAAAATATCTACTGTTTGTGTGACTTTCCAATTTCTATTTATTTTAGTTCCAAATGTAATGTTTCGAAAGTATACGAGTATTAATAGTTTTGGGGCTTATTAAATGGAAATAGGTTAAGAGTACTTTCTTGTTATATTTGAATATGATTAACAAAATTATTAAGTTAAACTGAAAGGATAAAATCGATACATGATTAAACTGAATCCATAAAATTTCCTGCATGTCATAGTGTAACACATTGACTTCTAACCTCAACTCTCCGAAACACGCATCTTAAATACTGGAAATTTAATACTTTTAAGCTTTATAGCTTACAAATATAAAATTATAATTGTATAACGAAAAGTTACCCTGCTCTATCTTTCTCTTATGTCCAGCTTAATGTACATTACAATTTTATAATAGGACTTACAAGGATTCCATTGGACTGTTACATATTGTGATAGACAGTTTATGTAACAGCATGTAAGATTAAATGCATTTGCATGTAATTTCGTACGCGAAATGTTCACTGACATTTACCATAGCCGTTTTCAATATTGTAATTTCATAGACATTGCATTTTAACATTCAAATGGTATAATAATTATATAACAGTTAAGTGAATAATACCAACCACTACATGAACCTTACAAATGTCCTATTATGGAACAGTTACATACGAATGATCTCTATGAGCATTTGGAAGTATTAGGTAATTTTAGCCGTGAACAGGGCGCGATGGCGCTCATTGGAAGCGGGAGGGGGGGGGGGGCATTAGAACGACATTAGATTATTATTATTGTTGCACCGGAGGGAAGGCGGAATTTATCGATTGTTATATATCTTAAACTTTAGAGACTGAGGTGTTTCTTGTAAATATATTATTGTAAAACAATAAAATTAAACAATAGATCTTTTAAGACAAAACTTTAGCACCGATCTGTCATGTTGCATTTAATATTTGGGTAGCCAAATTTTCAAAGTTATCTATTTAATCTTCGTAACTTGATAATAGATGTACTTGAGAGCAACAAACTCACATAAATGTTTAGAAAGTTTATTTACTTAAATGATATATACTGAACCACATTGAGAGAGCACAGAGATAGCAGACTTCATTAGCTTCGTTGTTTCGAATATCTAAAGCCGCATTTTCATTAGACCTCTTGTTCAGTTACTTGTCTAGTTGAACATGTACAAGTGTCTTTATTCGGACGGAGGTATCCTTTTTCAAATTGGCTTTATTATTTTGTCATTTGCTGGATAGGCAGAGAAAGTACCGAGTGCTAAATACGTTTATTGTTCCAAACCTGATCGGCTTCTCATTTTTAAATGTATGTGTGTATCTAAAAGGAACACAAATGAAAACGTGTAACAAATCATTCTAGATCATTCCGGGATAAACATGAAAATGACACTCTGTAAGGATAGTGATATATGGCACTGGTGCTCTCTGCTTACCCCGTAAACGACCTAGTGTGACGTTATAATATTAAAAACATTAATAATGCAAAACAAATGAATAAAATGAAGGGATATTTTCAAATGTGCAATGCATTAAGATCACAGCTATGTTTTAGAACGTTAGTACTAAGCCTAGTTTCTGTTTTGATCTGTAGTAGTAAATCTAGTTTATGAGAATAGAAACGATTTGTGTCCGATCAGTAACGGTCCCAGTCGCCAGCCTGTATGGTAATCATGTTGCAGAAAACCTGACTCCTAACATATATCAAGTTCGGCCCTAAGCGGTACCTGACTTGTGTCTAACGCACAACAACATTATAAACATATTCGGGGTACCACTGACAATGTCCTCGTACCTGAGATAATATACTGTGCTCATGCTTTTTATACGAATTTACTTGAAATTTCACCACATAACTGGTGAAATTTGGGAGTGTTCTACGCCCCTCGCCTGCCCTTTCGAAGATGCCAGGCGTAATATTCCGTTTACTCATACTAGAAATTTCTTGTGACAGCATAGTTTCTCGATTTATATTCGATGTATGGCAAGCCTCGATATCTATTCCATGATATGTACCTACTTGTATACCATAACTGGAGAAACGTAGGAGTGCACTACATTCCTCTACCTATTCCTACACCTTCGGGTAAATGTGGGCGTGATGTTATGTATTTATTTATCGTTTATTGTCGGTAACAAAGGGCGGACGTAATGCCAAGTGACATTTTCTACCAGTCAACCCAGTCTTTATTTCAAGAACTGTATTACAAATATTTAATTTACATACATATATATAAAAATAATTAAATATATTTATTATTATGTTATGGTATTATGATTATATGCATTTGCTTCAAATTTATTCACGCTGTTCGCTTATACTGTCCAAGTAATATAGACTTGTTAAAATTTAGAAGCGTGTCCGGTTCCGTTTCTTTGTCCGATACTTAGCCGTGCATATTGTTTATGATGTCGTTTCCTGATTTTTATATCTAATACAATAATTTCCGTTCTAGTTTTAGTATTAACTAGGTACTATTAAGGATTATTGACTACGTACCAGGTATAATTGAGAATATATATTCTGAAATAAAACCCTATTGAACAGAGGAAATATGAAAGGGTTTATGGAGGCGATGATTGGCAATATGTAACAGTATATTTCAATAAGTACGAGTAGTTACTCCATTAACTTGACGCCATACCAATAAAAAGTTTTGTTACCAAACAAAATAATTTTTTTAAGTAAAAAAATTATTAATAATAAGGGTGAATACGGAACATATTTCAGCCTTAAAGATTATAAGTTTTTGTAACAAATTTTGTAGCAAATACAGAAAGATATAAATATCTCATTGTCTAGATCGTAAATTCAGTCATTTTCACAGAGTAATTATATTAATTCGTGATAAAAACATAAGTATCTTGGGCATATTTATAGTTCCATTGTTATTTGGAAGTGTACAAATGAACAAATGTACAGTGAGGCGACTGTTCAAGGTTTATCTAGAAATATGGGTTTATCTAGATGGTTTATCTAGAATGACCACTCAGTATGAATAAGGACTAGTCACGCGGGTTACGTGAGTAGTAATTATTTAAACCTTATTGTCTATCATAGTCATCGGTTATATTTGTCAGGAAACATAAAGGCTGGCAGTGCACCTCTCCTTGACTGTCGGGATAAGAAACGTGGAACGAAACTGTTTTGTTCTGTCTACCAGATAAGGACCGCCGCCTTGCCGTGCGTTTCGAAGTTCGATCCAGGAAATTCACCGAGGGAATTTAATTGTGTAGTTCCTCATCGTATTTACCAAAATGTATCCTATAGAGTAGTGCCAGTCGAGCTACACGATGACGGTGACTGTGGCTTTGTAGTCCAGCCGAGGTGAACGCATCATCATTTGCCTGCTACTTTTGTAAACCGAGTCAAGAGTGTCCAGGCAATACGGTAGATCCGCATCAGAAGTTGCATGGGTACTCCACGCGAGAGAGAATATTATGTACTATGTTTAAAATTAACATATGCTCTGGCGTAAAGCACTGCTTCTCTGTTCAGAATACCTAGATTATTTGCTATTACTTACGCTCTCGAGTCAGTAAAATCATTAAAATTACTGTTCATTGAGATATCGATATCAAAAATCTTACGTACATAGGTCGTTTAGTTTCAGGATGCAACCTGAAAAAGGGACCCTAAAAGAAACTGACTCAGCCTTGCGATAAATAGACTCGACTGTGTTTCAGATTATAACACACGTATAAAGTGAACGTCTCCAAAATTGATGAAGAATCGTAAATACATTTCCAATACAGTGTTCAAAATATTGAAAGAAGTAATACTAAATTATAATTGTTGAAACAATGAAGCATTGTACCGTATACGTGCGTAGGAGGGAGGTCCCGTTCTTAAGTTCTAACCGGTTTTGTAAATTGTTTACTCCGATACAGCTGCATAGGACACAGTACTAATTCCCTTCGCTGAAACACGCAACAAAGGAATAACCTCAATAAGGTACACTTGCACATGTTTGTGTGCTTTCAAATCGATTTTCCTTTAAGGGAATGTGCAACGTAGAGTCGTACCTAATTGAATATGTTTGCAATTGAAACTGGAACGATTCTAAATTGTCCCTCTTCCCACGCTGACCACACTCGAACTCTTGCTAATTCTCTCCTTTCCCTTTTACCGACCGTATCAAATGTAAGAGGCGCTGGAAACAATCCTTTCACCTCCGTTGGTGAATGCATTAATGTCAGTATTGAAAGCTATATTATTTCGAGCTGGTAAAATATTCCTCGCAGATAGCTGACACCAAAAGGGCAAAATCATTAACCTACGTCATATTCGTATAATTAGCTATAAGTCAAACTGGTTGAGAACTCTACATTTATCATCTTTCGCCAGCCGAAATTAAGAAATCAGATTTCTCAATAATATTGCAAACTACATTAACTTTACAGCCAAAAAACATTATAATACATTTCCACAAATTTCACTGTTACGCATATAAGTTGCTCTACGTAAAAATATTTTATAGGTTATGGTTATATTTTTAATGCAGAATATTGAAATGAGTATTTATAATATTGAGCGTAAAATGAACTAGTATTTTATAACGAAGTACGATCTGCGAAGTGGAATGCAAGTTTTTTATATGCCCATAAATTTATTAATATATCCCTCTGCTTTTATCGTACCACTCCACCGCATTACTTCGCAACAATCTTCGGATACACCTCGGTTATCTAGATGCGAGAAGAATTTTTTACGTTACTCGCCACTTACATATAAAGATCTATTAAAAGAGTACGTTATTTTTCATACTTTCAGCCACATATCTTACTCCGGACCACATATTATACTAGTGATCCGGAGTCTGGGTCTGTGCTCAGTGAACGGCAATACTCACCACCTATTCCATATTGGAATATAAACGAACCAAGTGAAACATGGAAGTGTATCACAATCCTCGGCGTACCCCTTCAGGGATTGCAGGCGTGATGTTACGTTTACGTTTATATGATGATGAATTTTGAACATTTAATTTTTTAATTCATCCGCGAACCACATTACTTTACCTTAATCATAAAAATCGAAAGATTGCTATTAGCCACAACCGTGTCGTGTTGTGAAGCTTATTAATATGATTCGTCGAAGTTCATCCTTAGGGATTTTTAGTAAACGTTACCAAAAAATTGCTTTAAATAATAGTAGAAGCAGTTAAAATGATACTGCCATTACAATTGTGTGACTTTTCAGGTATAATTTTCAATAGCACTGACCTTAATCGATTTAAATACATCAATAAACGAGGTCTCATATTTATTATATTAGCGACGATGTTTCCAATTCCCACGCTAAAACAAAAGGTTCTAAGAACTTGAAAGTATTGAAACAATAGCAATTAAACTGTCTCTGGTCTTGAATAATTACGAGTATACTTTGTTGCAAGTGGCGCTTTTGCAAGAGAATTTAAAACAAAGTGTTTACAACTTTTATTTCACTTTTTATATTCATAAGGGACTAATAAAAACAGGCATTTTCTTGATAAGCGTGCTTCACAGTCAGTATCTCGCTTACTATCAAAGGAGATTGTAGCCAAACACAAATCTACTACTCAAAATATGTTTGTCTACATTGGTAAATAAAGCAAGAATTATGAAAATAAATGGTAATGAAAATAAGTTTCATTATCAGTGATGAGTTAATGTCCGTAAATATATTTAATAGGTCGTGGGTGTACAACGCTCCGCTGCCTATCCCTCCGTGGAGTACAGACGTGAAGATAATATTAACAATAGTGTACTTCTCGATCTTGACCTCTACATAACTTGCACAAGATCAGGGAATTATTAGAAACGAACATATGAAACTAAAAGGTACTTTTAGTACCAATCAATTCAACAATAATATGATATGTTTTTATGATCTAAGAATGTTGCTTCGTGTAAAATGCACATTAGTGTAAAAACCAGAAGTCACTCCGATGGTTCGGACTTGTAGACAGAATTGGAGATGAAAGAATGACGAAATTTATATACGATGTGAATCTTGAGGGATACAGGTGTCAAAATAAACCAAAGGAAATTATTTTGACAGGTCAGATAGAACTTAATTGACGAAACTGTCAAATGTGTTCAAAACCGACATCTGTGTATGCAGAAATATGGATGTAGCATGCTAGGCAGATCTTATGCTTTGTCGTAAGCAATTATTAACAATATGATCTTACGAGTATTTACGTGTGATAAATACATCCAGCACGCAGGATTGAACATGATCGTTATAAACATCGTCGTTACCAAGACAAATAAGCGACGAGGAGCATTACTTTTTGTAGTGGTTGGAAGTTGTTAGGGAATTGTTTTATAATCAAAGTATTGTCGTGTTTTTTGTTTTTATTTGCGCAACAGACAATATAGAATTACAAAATCAAATATAGATACAACAGGTAGATGCTGGATGGAACAAGCCGAGGACAGGGCGCTATGGCACTCATTGGGGGGGGAGTATCTATCTTACATGATGATCATCATCATGATATAGATACAAAAATCAGTACATTTTGCATTGAGAATATAAAATATATTGAATAAATGTAAAAAATTCTTAACCGACATATCCCAGAATAATTGCTAAGACTTTTTAAATACATATTTATTATTATTGTTAATGCGTTAGCGAACTGAGCCCTTTATGAGGTTCTCGGTGGGCACCGAACCCCGAACATCTCTATCATTACAGACCCAATGTGTTTCTTCTACATGAAAATAATATTTCTTCTACAATCATCGCTTTCTTCATACACACACGCCACTGCAATTATAGACTCGATTTATTACCTATAAACTTCATATTAAACTCTGTTATACGAACTGTTATACGAAATTTTATAGTTATATTTGCAGTTTATCAGTTAACAAAACGCATATTTACATTTTGCAAGTTTTTTTTTGAAACGCAAATCAGACATGAAAATACCATTGTCTTCAATTAAATTGGTCCTTTATCTTGAGCGAATTTACTTAAAGCATTTGCAATTTTAAAATGACATAAGAAAGCAATTGCCGTGAGTCGATATTACACGTATAGTTAAATAATATGTACATTAGCAAACGCCATAGCGAAATGCTAATTATAGATGTTCATCTCGCATCATTTGAAAGTCCATTAAGATTTCTGTGGGTAATACCTGAATAATCGACTCACTTTTCCACTCATCGTGATTATTCACATTAGAATCTCCATTTACTTTTACGGTCGCCATTTTATCTCTAATAACACGTACGTGACTGTGTTTCCTGCTCGAATCGTTATTATGAATCTCTGATAGTATCACTTTTGATTACTTGCGAGGAAAATGCGATAGAATACCCGAGTGCCTTACTTACATCCATTTAAAAGGTATATAATTAACATATAGGTGAAACAAAAATGATTGAAGGTAGGGAACGGTTAAACTCGGTACTTTTTAGAAAATGATTTATTTTATATTGCCGGACTTACTGAATGTAAGAGACCTGGTTTGAAGGTATAAAAATTAATATTTCTTGCATTGCCCCGTTGGTCGAGTGGTTGCAAACCGCGACTGTGGATCAGGAGGATCTGGGTTCAAATCCCGAGTCGGGTACTATTGGATTTTTCTAATTTAGAATTTCTAGTAGTGACTCGGCGTCTGGATATGTGCTCGTTATATGACAAAAAGTTCACCACCTATTCCATGGGACTTAAACGTAACTGGTGAAACATAGGAGTATACTACACTTCTCTGCCCACCCCTTCGGAGATTACAGGCGATATGTTACGTTTTCTTTTTCTTGTATTAATATCATGTACAACAAGTCACATGCTCTAAATATAACATAAATATCTTCATCTAGAAATACCTATATTAATTTTAAATATTCTTTTGTGTCTTAAGGAGCTACCGGAAGGTATAAAATTATTTGACCACAATTTTTCATTCAAAATCACCAATAAAAACTTGATCGAATTATTTATGTGATTATCAATTGAGCACACTATACGCTGAGAAATGCCCTATACACTTATAACAATTAATAACAATAATCAGTTCAATAGAACAATGATAAACAATAGATGTGATTGTGTCTTTGTTCCAGAACGAGTGAGCTAGTCGCGCTGGTGGCGGTGTCGTGCACGCTGTTCCTGTTCCTGCACACGCGAGACCTCAGCACCAAGCTGCGACGGATGCAGGGCAAGCTTAATGATGACGTCACGGGCTTCAATCATTTCACAGACCGTAAGTTTGACCGCATTAAACCGTATATTTGATTTGATGTGATAGGCGGTATGCCCAAGAGTTTTTAATGATTAATGATTAATTATCAGATAGAACTATGGTTCTGATTAGTAGAACTATGGTTTTGTTTAAAATATGGTTCTGTTTGATATGTTTCTATAAAATATTGTAGTCACATGTTATAGTATGTACATAAATAAAAGTTTGCTCAATAATAGAGTTCAATTCGATCGAGATAAAAGCATACGGGTGTAAGCTAGGTCTTGAAGCATAAAAAGGTATGTCTAGCATGAGCTAAGGATAATAAAATCGAACACAATGATTTCTCCTCCTAATTAAATCCTTATTGTTTCACCGTACACTTAAGTTAGTGTTCGTTTCTTTATTACTTTGTGATTACGACCATTATACGAGTATATCACCGTATGTAAATGAAACCTGCTTCTTATAGGAAGGCACTGTGAAATTTTTGGAATATAATTTGCGCACCTAACTACAGGACTTAATATAGAACGTTGCTACTGAGAGAAACTAGGTTATAACATAATTAAAACATGACTGTAGCTTTAATAAAATTAGTGCCAATTATTTTCTCATTTCATGGATGATCACAGCTCATCAGGAATAGACCACGACCAGGAACAGAGCCATAATACCAACAGAGCAACATTGTGCTTTAACGAAGTTCTTGCCTTCATTTGCATACTGCGTTATACATGTATTCAGCTGCAAAGGAATGGTTTTCAATGGTTGTATGGTTATAAATCTGGAATGCTCTTTGGAAGTTTAACACGCTCTTTTTGAATAGTAAAACACAGGACTGCGTTTAACTTATTTCATTTATATGCGCTTACCGTGCCTGCCTATACGGGAATTTTCTTGGTACTGGTCTCCTTAGAATGAGAACGGTTAATCCCATGGTGTGCCACGCTGGTTTAGAGCAAGTTGTAAATTACATATGGATGTAAATAATGTATACACTTATATGGTTAACATTTAAGTTTAGTGAATGAAAACTTAAAACAGTTTTTACACTTGAGAGTGAAATTTTGAGCAAAATAAATTATTGTTTTAATTTATAATTTATAGAACACTATTGTTCCCAAAGTTCTACATCGTACACCGTAAATACACATAATTATAATGTGATGTACAGCAATATATTATAAAACATTATTTAAGCTTGGTACCCTTGTACATCATTATTGTTCCACAAAACGACATCCTAAGCGATTTGTATGAACACAGCAAAACTGCTGTGTGATTTAAATATATATATAGAGGTTTTGTTTCGCGCGCATTATTCCATAATACAAATAAAAAACGCGAGTCGTGTACCTTAACAAGTCCTTGCCCTAGCAATGACAAAGTAATGAGAGGTTTTTGTTTGCTATTTGTATGAGATGCATAAATCAACTTGAGAACAGCGAGGATTGCGCTTCGACTTCCGCCATCTTTTTTTTGTTTTTGTTCAGTATAAGCCAGCTCTTCGCCACAGCCTTGCCTGATGGAAAGCTGAAGTGTGACCTATGGACTAGGGACTCCGCCTACCAATGCTGCCGCGTTCGCTGTCCATGCGTCCGCATCTCGCTTACGTCATCGCGAGGTGCCTAGTTAAATTCTGCGAGTTATACAGTCGTTAACAACTCTTGTTACTCAGCATGTCAAACAATACGGCGAATTGCTTCGCGGCTCTTATTGCTGACTTCGCCTCCAGCTTTATTACACTTAATATCTAATCTATTTTTAATAGCGCTACCCGGTATTGATAGCGAGCACCGACGGTATGTTTCCGAGTGCGCTCTCAAGCTGCCTAACTTGTTTCGGAAATTATCAGGTTCAATTATGAGACTATATATTTTAATCTGAATCTAAGTAAACATATTACATAGATAAAATTGCATATTAGATTACACTGTATTTTGGTTTTTATTTTCACTGTGTATAAAGTAGTTGCAAAAACTAATGTTATTGTAAGTTTGATTATAAACAAATAATATTTTTACTTATTGTTTGATATATATGCGGTAAGCGAAATGTATGTAGAGAAATCTTTATAACCCTTTTTTAAATTATTGTGTGCATGGAGTGTGAGATTTGGCGTAGATACAGTTCATAATACTTATGATCCATAATGATACACGACATAATCCTTAAAGCACATAACATAATCCACAATGATACACAACATAATGCATATCAAACGCGATAAACATCGATAAATGTTTACGTCGGGCAACTATTGTATCATAGCACTTGTAAAGCAGCTGTTAGCGATTCGACACGGGTGTGGGCGTGATTCGATTCGGACCATTCGGGTCATGAGTGTTTGCGGAAGCGAACTGAAAGCTACCGGATTTAGTACTTGGTCAAATAGGCATACATATCATATATATGGCTGACGAAAGAATAACTAGACCGATATATACAACGTTCTGACTGATGGGGAAATTGAAAGGCTCCGAAACTGCCGCGCATGTTTAAAGAAAATGATCAATTTAGAAAAAAAAGTCAGGCTTATGAGCGTAGAGGAATTTGTGTTTCATTCTGTGATCTCTGCCTATCTGTTAAGGCATGGGTTGTATAATAATAATAATGTACATACATGTGTATATTTATTACAAGTACGTCAGTCTATGTACATATATATGTACATATTTAATTGTTATTACTGTGCAGTAGTCATCTACCACACGTCTTCTCCACCATTCCACCAGCTAGAGTTTACTGGAAGAGAACACCATAAGACATTAAATTCGGTATTAAATATTTCTACAGCATGTTGTGTCATCCAGACACGCCAAAATAAATATATAAAAGTAAACATAACGTAACATCACGCCTGTAGTCCCATAAGGGGTAGGCAGAGGAGTGTAGAGCACTCCCACGTTTCACCAGTTATGTTTACTTCCTATGGAATAGGTGGTGAGCCTCTTGCCATACATCGGGCACAATTCCAGACACCGAGTCACTATTAGAAATTTTAAATTAGAAAAATCTAATAGCGTCCGACCCGGGATTTGAATCCAGGGCCTCCCGATTAGCAGTCGCGCTTGCAGCCACTCGATCAACGGAACGGTTAAATATAAAAGTCAGATATAAATGTATATTTACCTGATCGGAGAAATACAGGCGCGATGATATGTTAAATGGAAAGACAACGAGTACTAGATTTGAGTAAGAGCAATGAATACGTAAATACGTATTAATTGCTCTGCGTATTCATTGGTCGTGAACAACATTTTAATTAACTTCCTTATGTTTCCTTAGCTAATTATATCACATAAGTGTAACGCGATTGGAATATTTAGATTGTACACGTAATGACAAAGAAAACCTTATGAAATGCGTAAAATCGTTTTATTTGCTTATTAAAATTTAATTTATAAAGAATTTTATGCAATTTCTCTAATAATAATCGACCCATTATAATTCCACTGTTGGAATATGGGTCTCCTCTCATATTGAGAGGGTTAAGGCCATAGT
>DWEC01000952.1:0-14690 GCA_018245735.1 Microceris miodesmiata
ACCTAACCTAACCTAACCTAACCTAACCTAACCTAACCTAACCTAACCTAACCTAACCTAACCACACACTGTTAGTACTTATGTATTTAGCTCAATTGGAACAAGAACGGCTTGTGTCCACAATACGAGGGTAATTATATCCAACGTTTCAGAAAACCTCGACACAATTTTTATTACGAGAAGGGTAACTAGGGTCGACTAACCATTCATGATCGCATAAAGATCACGTACATTAATCAGTATGAATGTCGTTTAAGCACAATAATATTGAAGTAGAAACGTTGGCATTGAATAATCTTTTGTTATAAAATGATGTCCTGGCTCGGGGACAGCGGCAGATGTTCGTAAAAAACTTTTCTCTTACAAAAATAATTTGAACAGAAATAACTTTTGTGGCTGATGTTACTGTGCATTTAGTCACATCCTGGGACTCGTATGACTGTGTTCAAATAGCGAAAACGCTCGGGATACGTTATCTATTTCGTGTCATGCGTGAACAAGTACGTGGGTAGATAATAAACGAAAGTTTAAAACATATAAACTTTGTGTCAACGAACTTTTAGCACCAGGAATCTCAGTTAATCTCATTTGCTTGTTACTAGGGCTTCTGATTTAAGCCTAGCTTATCATAGCTGCCCATTCTAGGGTAAAAAATCCTTGGCCGGCGAATATATCCGTATATTTGGCACGTAAGTATTTTACCTCTAGTACTGATTATCACAAATTCATTGATTATTCTGTTACGTATTCTAACTCATTTGTCAACGTATAATCACTTCCTAATTTCGATAAACGATTATATTGCAACAAAAGTTATTACATGTAGCGATACAAAAAACGCGCTGTATAATGTTTCAGATGAAATGAGAGTAGCAATTTGGACGTTCAATGACCCGGTCGTGATCGATATATTGGGATTAAAACTTGATCGTTCAATGTTGATGCGAGGAGCACGTGCCGATGTCGCGGCCGTGTGACGTGCCGGTTACGTACGACCGCGCGCGCGACGAGTTGTCGACTAACATCCGAGCGGTCGCGGCACGCGGGCGCAGGCACGCGGCGAGATGAACCAAAGCCCCGGCCAGCTGCGATGCCGCTTTATCTGATTACCTCATGGAGCAAGGACCTTAGAGCCGTAAAATCCACCTTGAAAATCAACGTTCGCACCGCACATTTTGACTTACGAAACCGCGCTCTTAGCTATGCAATATTTACGAAGCCATAGATTTTGTTAGTGTACGTTTTAATAATAATATTCAGAAAACGATATCCGTACTGAAAAGTCTAAAACAATGCGTATGTATACAAAAATCACTTTCTGTATAACTGTTTGTTTAATATCAACAATATTAACAAAGTTTTATGTAAAAGTTTTAAGTTTCACTTTTTCAGTCATCTTTATTACGGGGCTATGTGAAAATGAATTTGCATTTATGACTTGTTCTGAAATGTAAAACGCAAATTCTCAAAGCGATGCACACGCGCATATCAATGCTCGCAGATCGGCCTCAAGACGCCGGAGAATATTCCCATTGTTGTATAACGTGTATTGTGGCGCGCAACGATATATGGAGGTCAGATGAACACCCAGACAATTCATCTGATTAGAGCACGAACGGTATCCACTAGAGCTTTGTTTTTATTTTTACGATCACATCGCATGCCGTTTCGATAATAACAAATTATGCACGTTATGTGTACACGAGTATTAAATTTCCCGCGTAATTCTCGTAAGCAGGCGTTTAAACATGGACGCATTTGTGTTCAGTTATCTACATATATATGTAGAACTGCAAGCCCAATATGTTACTTGTCATATTTGTATCCTACGTTTATAGAGAACTATTTGTAAATTGTACAGCTCTTTTGAAAAACTTAACTTTTATATTAGAAACCTTTCAATTTAGTCAAGCCAACAGCCAATTTAGTCAAGTCAGTTCATGTCAAGGTTTAAAACGTCTACGAATACAGGACTAGCTAGCAATCACCAGAACGTTTAAATGTTGCAATGGACCTCAAGTTAAATTGGAGAATTTAAGATAATTAGGGTGTCTCGACAAAAAAAACAGGTAAGAACATTATGCGAGTTTTAATGGCGGACCGACGTGAAGTAGTCGACTCGTTCTAAAGTAACGGAGCGCGGATAATTGATTCGGCGATTGTCAAGCAAGGCAAAAGGCGAATTCTGTTAAATTGTTCGCAACAAAGATATTGCAAAGTTTTATACGCCTTGTAACAGAACAGATTCAAAATATTAAATAATATACTTATCTAATGAGATCGCTGTAACAACATAATAAAAAGAATCTTTTATTTTAAATCCTGTTTAGTTCGTCGACCTAACATAATGTATATATAAGAATATGTCTAAATAGATTTGCGGGGAAGGATATAATTGTATACTAAATATTATATATTCCCTTTTTATTTCTAAGAGATATATTTTAATCTGACACAAAGTCATGCTAATCAAAAAAAGTGCAAGAAAATCTGTATACCGCTAATCGAAACAGTAATATTTTTATTGTTTTGTTTCGATTTAAAAAGCGAGATAGTATGAGAAACGTTGAAATTCGAATTTGTAGCAACAGTTCCGGGTCTGATTTCAAATACAACACATCTCAATCGAATACTGATGTCTGCCAAATGATACGTTATAGAGATCTATAATATCTATGTATCATATACTCATACGTAAAGATAAACTTTTGTATCCCTTTTAAATACGTACATAGAAGAGTGTGATTTGACATAGTTAACGTTTAGACAAGAATACAGACCGTTAAAAATTATATGACACCAAGTATTATAAATACATAAAATTAAATGTTTAAATTTAAAATGCACTTTTGTAAACAAATGCTCGCCATAGATTTGACGCCAGCACCCCCCGGAATGCGAGGCTGAACTATTAACCACGAGTCTATCACTGCTTTCAAATTAAAATATCACTAGCTAAGAGTGAAGAAAAACATTGTGAAGAAACCTGCATACCTTAGAATTAAAAAAATATTTTCTGAGGTGTGTGAAGTCTGCCAACCCGCACTTGGCTAGCATGGTAGACTATGGCCTTAATCCTCTCAATATGAGAGGAGACCCATACTACAACAGAGGAATGATATATTAAATGTACTAAAGTATTCATTATTTACTTTCATACTGTGAAATTCAGACGTAACAGTCTGTGGTCAAATATTCAGCAACTATCTTTAACATGAGATTCGTAACAACGTTCGAAAATCAAACTGAATGGATTACGGTCGAATTTGAACCACAGTTATACCATTACTCCATTTCAAAATTGAACTCAAAGTACTTTGTTGAACGGAATTGGAATTTAAATGGCGAGTGTGAATGCGCTTGTTTGTTTTGATAACGATTGATTATTTGTTTTCATATCATGGTAGCGCACATTCCCTTTGTCCAGCGGCTCGCTGCGTTATTTCTTGTTTGATATGCCTCGGTAAACATTTCACAGAACACCTCTTGTAGATTAACTGTTGTTCATATATCGAAAATTCCTCGTAATATTTCGTGTTACTGGAACATACGTACTCTGGCAATAAGTAGGTAATCCAAACTTATTCGTATGAAAGGTTTTGTACTCTAGATATTAAGTATTTTTATTTTTACAATATCGCCAAAAGTGCCAAATATCTCGATCCTTACATACATTCATTGATCACTCGTTTCATACACATTTTAAACATCGTAATACTTGTATTCATTTATTTCTAATAAATGTCCTCTCGGTATAAAACAAATGCTAACGCGTCTCTGCAAGGGATTTTTTTAAACAAGATGTAGGGTGATTACTAGGTCTAATTAACATGACTAAACGACTAATATTACTAATATGTTACCAAACTTGATGGAGTTTTAAAACTACATTTTATGTTAAAATAACCCATAGCGACCGTAATATTTGTTATAATGATCGACATTCAATCCTAAATGGTTCAGTTATCTGAAAGGCGACGAACATGAAAGCATCGGGGACGTAAAAGTTTATTTATCTGTGATTCTTACACCGTGTATAACTGTGGCTAAATGTTAAATGAATATTTAAACAATATGTTTTTTGTTTATTTGAAAGAGTCGCTACTGAGCAATTTGCTTCTATAATTTCAAGATCACTGGTATGATCCAAGAATGATCTATATTTATAAATAAGTGATCAAATAAAAAAAAACCTTTTTGTACATAATTCTTTTGTACGAGGGTCATTAAACTCTTCCAAAACCGCTGAATAACATTTGATGAAATTTTTTTGTTTATGTGGGTTATATCACCCTCTACCACTATCTCTTATGTTTGGTCGAATAGAAAAAGGTCAAATAAACCAAAGCCTCGTAGAAACATCGGAAAACGTTTGCTGAAACCGTCGACATCGGGCAAATCAACATTCGAGAAAGAAAATGTCTGCCATGGGCACTACTTTTTAAGAAAATTGAGAGATTAACTGCGTTTCTTCTTTGGCAGTATAATTTCTTAGAACTTTCTAGACTGTCATAGTCATACTGTAGTAAAGTTCTGAAATATTCTAGAAATGTCTATATAAGTACTCACCCGATGTTGCTGAGGCTGTTGTTGCTGGCCGACAACGAGTCGGTCTTACCCTGCGCCATGGCCGCTAATTGCCGGTCAAGTAAGTTGTTCTTTTCCAACAGCTGGCTCCACTGGCGGACGGCTTGCTTGGAAGACGATAGCTCCTGACGAAGTTGCCTCTCGTCCAGCGAGTTGAGGCCACTTCGAAGCGAACTATCCAATCTGTGACAAATTACATCAAATTTATAACAATACATTCGTTCATTGATGTACCGAAAACCATTCATTTTTCATACTAATTGTTTGTCATGAGGTAACTTAGGCAGGCAATTATGGATGTCAGCGGTTAATTAAAAATAACAATTAGTGTCATAGACCTGCACTTTATTAGTGAAACGTATCTAAAGTGACCCGGACGTATAATGATTTAAAAGAAGTTAGTAAACGTAGTAGAACTGTGATATGGAACAACACATGTTCATACAACACGAATCTCTAGTAATGCACAAGACGTTAAATCTGCCCGAGATGTTAATTGTGCACTAACGTTTAATTCTGCACAAGACTTTAATACTACTACACTTAGTGTGACGCAAGCTTATAAATTTGAGATAAGTCGAAATATAATTGAAAATATTATAAATTCACATGAATATTAAATGCTAATAACTAAATGTACAGTAAATACACAGTAGGTACGCAAGTTTATTTTTTATTAGAGATTCTGTGAAGGCAATAAAAAAAAGACTTTTTCAAATTTATTCCATGAAATTACTATAATCATAAAAGCAAAATTTTTGCTACAAAAATAATTCACTAATATGGAAATTACAAGGATAATTGAATATAGCGTAAATTATTTCAAATACCTAAAGGATGCAATTTAAATCCACTTTAACTGTCTCTTATACACTCAGCTTCCACTTTTCACAGCGTCGGGTCTATTTACATACTGCGTTTTTTTACGTGTGCGGTTTCGCGTTTGCTTCATCTGTGTCAAGGTACGATAATCCTATAACCGTTGTTCTAAATACACTATACACTGCATTAACCAATGCCTTTCGATTTAAAGAATATTGCTTGTAGATCTTTAATGTTATCAGTTGCTAATTTTGATTTTTTATATTTTAGTAAATCTTGAAACACTCCCCTAAAATTCTCGAAAATTGTCCATACATGTTATAACAGCTGTTGTATGACTTGTACGAATGTGTTATTCGTAGGCCATAACGTTTGCATGTTGCCGTTTATTGGGCGTAGAGAATATATGGAGTAGATAATAATTGTTTGTGCATAAATTAGACTGGCCAAACGTTACGAGATCGTAAAATGCAGTTTTTTGTTCAACCAAAAAGAATAAAAGTGTGAGTGTGGTTTTGTTATTGAAGAAAGTAGGAAACGAGAAAGCAGCAGCCATTACGTGCCTCTACCGCCTATGGTATGTATTTGTGACAATTCAACAATACGGCCCTGGTAATGGTGATTTCGAATAACTCCCTCGAATTCTGGGGTGCAACAGAGTAGTTCGGAAAGTCCGGATTGTACGGACCATTTCATAACAGAAGCTAGGTAGCCATTCGAAGCAGTCACCTCTCGATGTAATCGTCGACACTCTGCAGGCTGGTGATGGAGCGCGCCAGGTCGTTGTCCATCATGAGGTCGTCGGAGGCCAGCGAGGAGAGCGTGTCCAGCGACGGCGTGCGCTCGCCGCCCCGCCCCGTCACTGCTCACGGATACAATCATTTCTCCTATTTGAGCTGCCTCTTTATTCTAGACAAAAAGCTTTCCAGGGCTTAGTTCAGTGAACATATCCTGGATTTAAAGTGAATTTCGCTGTTTGTGAACTTTCATATGTTAAGTAAACTTATTGTCATGTTTCGAATCAATTTAATCTTATACAGGACTACAACTTTCCTTCAAATATGACATTAGTTTAGTTTAATACGTTATTTTAACAAGCGTCCACTACTGTAACCGTTACGCCATGCTAAAAAACACACTTAATGGCATCTTTTCTGTATTCCAACCGAGTGCCGAGGGTTGTCTATATACCAATTTTCATAAAAAAATATTTGTTGGTTTCAGTGTGTACCTTGTTTAAGCTACTTAAGTTTTATATAAGTTTTACGATTAAAAACTGTACTTCAGAATACACGTAGCGCCATCTATTAAAAAACAATGGAAACTAGACTCAATTGCTAGAATTTATAGTATAGAAGATATCGTTTTACGTTCTATTATCATTACATTTTAAATGTATTTACTGTCACAAAATGTTACCTCTGATAAGTATACTTTTATTAGGAGTGCATTCATGTTATTCACATTCCATTTGAACGAATCATTTAGTAGGCACGCCATAGTTGATAAAGACTACATATTTTCGATTGTGATTCAATCACTATGTTGTATTCAAATTCAAATAACTCATGTGTCTTTTATTTTACTATTATTATTATTCAATTTACCCCTTAAGAGTAGCTACGTTAGACATTTGAGAATCATATTTTATCTATTAGCTTGACGTCAACTAAAATTTTATCCCTGCAACAGATCAAACATAACTTCCGCCTATGCATTGACCACTAATTTCTCATGCAACCTATTTTTACGAACAATTTTAGATAGACTCTTCGACATGTTTGCGAAAAATAACATTATTTACTTTAAAAATGTTCGCCAATGATCACTAATTGTAGCAACAGGTACTTACTCAATTATAGTACCGGAGTCATACAGCAACCAATTTGGTATTGAATAAAATTATTTAAATAACTTGAAAATCACTTACATTTTCTACTTCTTTGTGCGAGCGGACTGGAAGTGATGAGTTCTCTGGATCTTCTCAACTGTTTGCCGCCGTCTGAATCAGCCCTTTTCAATGATGGGCTTCCATGGGTATTTTCTATCACCATAAAATAATATTATAAAGGAACTGTTTAAGCCTAATTATTTGTAATAAAATGAAATTTTCTTTTATAATTTACAGAACCCTGTTGGAAACAGCGAGGCTATATAATAACTGTACCTATGATTCAATAAACCTGGCTGAATGTACGCCCAAATACATATTGAATTATGACGTCACGTCATTCGTCATTTATAAAGATAAGCAGGAAAATAGTATTTTTGAAATCATATGCAATTGACACGAACGGCTTGCTTATATTTCTATCGAAGTTTTTATTGTATTCAAGTTGGTTTTGAAGTGATGATGTGAATACTTAATATTTTTCTCCATATGATTGACATTATATTAATTAGTTAGTTAATATTAAGCTAATATATATAGCCAGCTATATGATCATTTATTTCGATTTGTAACTTCTACTCTTAGTCCCTGCGATTAGAATTTTACTGAACAATTTAAATAATGATTTTACACACCATTCCAATGGTAGTTGATGGACATCATACATAAATGATGTTTTACCTATAGTTAAGGCAATTTAATAAAAAAAGGTGCGCTTTTATAAAGCTTTGTTTTTAAAGAAATTTTGTCCTTTAGGAAATAACAGATGTTGTTGCTAATAGCAGAAACTTGCTGTAAGGGAAGTATTAAAACTGAAATCAAGCATGAAGGTAAAATTAAACTCACTTCTGAAGAGTAATGCGGGTTGATCGGCGATTTCATCGTCGAAGAAGTCCCGTCCATCGGATAAGGAGAGAGATCCTGAGGCGTGTGTGGGAGTCCCCGGCGACGGAGGCGTGATGTTCTTACTGTCTGCGGCGCTCTCGCCAGTGCTTGTATTACCCTCGCTGTGTAAAATTACATGTAATATAGTACAACATAACATTACGTCTGTATTTCTCCCAACGGGTAGGTAGAGGAGCGTACTACACTCCCACGTTTCTCCAGTTATATACTTCCCACTATGGACTAAGTAGTGAATCTATAGTCTGTTGCTATGTGTAATACATATACATACAGATATACCTACGGTTTTGCAAAATCGTTTATATCTTAAAGGTTTCCGGAACGTATTCTAAGGCATTAGATGACTTCCAATTCCCATTTATTGATCGTGCCGGGAAAACCTTAAATCTACTCATTTTGAGAGGAGGCTCGTGTACAATAGAACAACGATGAAAGGCCTGGCGATGACTTACTGACTTAATGAATACTCTACGTACCTTCCTTCTTTTACTGGTTGCAATTCTTCTCCATCGACTTTGTCAACTTCTTCAGCAATGGGCTCCGGAGTTCTAGTCTTAGTGTTAGCCGTTTGATATGCGCTGGAAATGGAAGGGAGATCTCTGTCCACATGCAACTCATTGTTGGAGTCGCTGGTGCTGGTAGAAGATATAAGACTGTCTGCTGGAGACGTCTCGTCGTCCAGCAGGCTCTGTGTGGATGTTTCTAGAGCCGACATATCAAACTTGTTCTCCTCCAACGTCAGCGTCAGGTTCTGGTGGTCTACGCTTTGATTTGTGCAAGTACTCGTTGTACTGTAGTTGGAGCTTGTCATTGAACCTGTAACAGGGAACCAGGTCAGTTTGGGTGAAGATAACATCAGTTAGGAGAATTTTAATCCTATTCTTATAAATCTTGTCTTATTGTAACTATTACGATAATCAATAAACCATAAAATAAATAAATACCCATCATAGTCCCACGGAGAGAATCATGTTGGCTTAAATTCAGGGAAGTTTTCATCAATAATGGATGAGGTACGGGCGGCTCGTCCAAGATAACGATTGTTTTCGTAGGAACCTCCGCTTCAGGGATCTTCTCCATCTCCTTACATTCTACCTTGGACTTGTCGTCCTCACAACTCGACACGCTTAAAGCTAAGGATACGTCGTCTTGAGATCTGCAACGATAATAGCATATTTAAGAATATAAACCAAAGAAAGATATTAATTGTTTATTTGAATAATTATTTTATTAACAATTAATTTATGTTATATAAGCATTGTAATAGAAGACAGATTTGTTATTGGCGTAACCTATAGGACAATAATATAATTTAAATAAAACATTAATCGTTAAGATAAATATATAAACTTAAATCATATGTTGTTGAGCTTTTAAGACATATTTGTTATTTATCACGATTTAAGACCATTATAACTAATTGTTACGCTATACAGTCTATGAGCAAGATTAAAATATATGTGAGCTTTACAGAATACTGTAATTTTTATTTTTTATCTTTAATAAATACATGTTTCAAAAAAGACAACAGAGACGCGTGACTTGTCAGTGTCTACGATCTCATTAATCTGTGTTTAGCTATCACTTCCGCGTCGCATTCGCTCTGCTGTCTTCGTCGAATTATACGGGAATAATTGATGGTTTGCTTTAATCGATTACCCATTAACATTAGTCAACGATTTGTAACACCATGTGTCATACAAAAATGTTTAATAAAAATTTGTAGAGACATTTGGAAATTCATTAAAAAATTAAATCTGAATAGTATACCTGTTCGCCATTGCTTCGCCGGCGGCGTGACTCTGCCACGCGCTGCTGTTACCGAAGTGACTCTCTTCGCTCTTGCAAGATGGACTCGACTCCTTGCTGGAGTTCACCGTATTCGGAGACGCCACGCCACTTGACGACTTTATAAATGATTTCTGTAACAACAGTTTCGTTTATTTGTGTGTAAATTAACTAATATTATCGCAAGGAAACATATGAATGAAATTACGAACTAGCTTCAAGTGACTTATCATCGCCTGGTTGACTGCTAGAAAATGCCACCTGTCATTAAGTCTATCCTTTGTTACCAACAATAAAGGATAAAAACAAATGAATAATATTTACCTGCTTATTCAATATTTCTGGTTGTGCTCTATCTAAAACGAACTTCTCCTCGTCTTTGTACTCGAGGTTGGTCTGGATCCTCGACGGTCTGGTCCGGGTTCGGTACCGCTCCAGAGTTGACATTGGGGAGCTTTGTAAGGGTTCAGGTGCGGGCGGTTTGGGAACGATGGGTGAGGGCGGAACGTAAGTAGGCTCGGGGTCCTCGTATTCGGGAGACAGTTCCTCGTCGAAGGTGCTCGGTAATTTCGGCAGCGGTATCACCGCATGCCCGGTTACTACTGCTTCATCTGGAAACGTAGTTAATAAGTTTAATTATTTTCCGTTATCAGCTTACATAACACATAAATGAATAAAATTGACAAATGAATAGCACCAATATTATTGGGCATAACATCATCAATGTTAGGTATTCATTTGTTTATTTATAAATTGGTATAACAAGCGACTTTAAAACAAGTTAATTCGGATTATAAGTTGTGGCACACAAACAACATACATACTAAAATATAATGTGTTGTATATTTTAGCACTGCTGGAAACTGAACTTATAGTTTGGTCAAGATCTACATGATTGACTACCTTGAAAGATTATTGTTAAAAAATTGCCAGCGTAGCAGATTTTGATTTTATCTTTACTTATTCTGCAAGGCGACCCCTGTCTAAGAGTGGATCGATAAAAGGGTTGATGACGATAAAGACGAATATTGTTATGAACTAACCCATAATATCCAGATCGGCGACTTGCAGCTCGCGCAGATGGAAGGTATGCGTGCCACGCATCACCATCTCGAGGTTGCGCGGACGGCGACGCGAGCGCGGAGAGCCCTCGCCGGCGCCTGCGCCCTCTCCACCCGTCCATACTCCCGAATCGCTCGACACCGCTGATCCTGCACCTTTAAAAATAATGAAATTTTATTACCTACTATTATCATAAGCTCGAACTAAGTCTCAAAACCCGATTTAAATCCCCTAATAAGTCCCCTAATTGTATTTCAATAATACTTTAACTGTATGATTCGTTTTATTTGCGATTGACGAGGTGTTGTACGACAGTAACAAAGGAGAAAAGAACCAAAAATTTTTGAAGTAATAAATAAAAGATTAAAAATAGATTCAAATGTCGATTCGTCGATTCAGTTACGTAGTAAAAGCTGCGTAAGATTTTTGGACTAGTCAACACCAGCAAAACGAGCCGAAATTTAAGTACATATAGGACGTATAAGACTCGTAAAATCAAACTGAAAGGGAAATTTATGCCATTGGACTTAACGATAATATGTGACGAATAGTACAGTGTTTTGTAGATCACATTACAGTAGTTGTATTACATTACACGTATTACATGTTGTGCACATTACAATAATAGTTGCAGATCGACTTTAAAAACTCTCAAATATTTTAATTCTGCGTCCCGATTGATTGTTGTTTTTAAGTACTAGTTAATACATAAGTAGTGCATGTGTATAGCAATTTTATTTATTTATTAATAAGGCATACCAACATTGCGTTTGCACAACATTAAAAAATCCGTTACTGTAATGTATACGTCGTATTATTACACTACATTTTCATAACCATATTGCTATCCATACTTAAAAACTTAATGCAAAAGCCACTGTACCTACCTACTTAAATATAATGACAGTTAAGATTTATTACAGTACATGCACGTTTTCTCCAAGCGAACGTTGTAATGTGGTTGTAATGTGTGTTTGATAAAAAGTACATTAATTACCTTCTCTCCATGCATCTGACGCGTTAGACTTCCTTGTGTTGTTAACCACCTGCCAACAAGAACATCACTCAATGATGAACTTATGAACACACAACGCTACTCTAAATTCAAAATCACCAATAGACAATGGAAACACATTGAAATTTTTTTCATTAATCGCTATTCTTAATTCAAAACCATTAATTTTAGATCGAAACATTTTAGGATTTTTAAATTATGTACTTAAATTTTTTAACCACAGATCCTTTTTTCCTAAATTTAGAACATAATTTTATTGGTATTTAAGTGAGAATAATAAAAACAAATAGTAACCATGTTACGCTATCCGAAACGCATATCACTTGTACTAGAAATAGCTTGGGAACTATCACTCCACTCTACGCTCACCGATGTCGAAATGTCCCGCAGTTTAAAGGTGCTAGTATTGCTAGTTAACGTTTAAATATAAACTTGAAACGGTCCACACTACACGATACTACGCGAAACATAACAGAAGATAACACAAAGATTTCTTTGTGCTAAGATCACGTAAGGTAAACAAAGTTACGATTGTAAGACTTGATCGTGTAAATTTATCATGTATTATTACGTCGAAATCCTCACGGTCAATTAATTCGGACTCAAGTCGTTATGCAAGATTTATAATTTAAAATACGAATGCATTAAATTATGATTCATTCAAGTTGTTATTCAAGATTCATAATTTAAAACAGTGCATTACATTATGATTCATAATTAAAAACACTAGCATAACATTACTGACGGATATTTTAATTAGCGCTAAACTAAAAAATCGTTCGAAAAAACAAACAATAACGATATGTATTTCCATTACTCCCCAATTTAAATTCTATTGAAATATTGTACATTGAGATTACAAAGGAATTTTTGAAATTTTTTTTTGGTCCCAGATTTTATTAACGTATGTTTGTTAAATCGTCAACTCAGCGAGGAACATAGTTTCTGACATATCGTGATTAAAAATATTAGGTCGTATCGTTTAAGATCGGTAGTTTAATGTAAAAAAATTAAAACGTTTTTATTTTTCAATAGCTTTATTTCGGTTAAATACGTTAAAGAATCCTCCACAGTAAGTTCAAAGGATTTCGTTCATGCTATTTCACTAACCACACTTCGCATTATTGTTATATGTAATTGTTTTGCCTTGTTAACCAATTCATTGAGGGTTAAGCTAAACAGTAATAAAGTAAAAGTAATAAATTTGTAAGTACGAGTACACACGTAAGAATAAATGGCGGTCGGAGCAGTGATACTAAATTTTATGAAGAATGTTACTTTTATTCCTAATTTTAAGAAGAGTTATCTCTTGTGGACTCTCACACACGTCAAATGCACACTGCAGCAGTGATATTTTCAGCAAACAGCACCCGGTTTCAAAATGAACGGCGCCGAAATAGATGAATGACCCAGTTCCGTGTTCGTAGAAAAACTGTACCTTAGTCTTTGAAAATAGAAACTACTTTCTATTGTTTACGGACATTGAGATAAAAAAAAGAATTCTTCTGATGTGGACGCCATTTAACCCTTTCTCAATGGAAGCAATTAGCCCGACCGGTCAAGAATCTTTCTTTGACACAGGGAAATGGTTTGATGATCGTTTCTCAATCATACTATTATTATTAATATGTCGTATCATCGTGCTTAATCCTTTACGAAGTAGGTAGAGAGCACCGGATGCAACATATTAGTAATGTAGACTTTCTGTGATTCGTCCACATTCATCATTTCCTTCATATATGTGCATATATGAAGAATGTGCGTTTTCCGATATTGTGGGGTGGATTGAATGCCGATTTTGTATACTTTACAGATCTAACTTACTCTTATATTATTCAACAATATTGCAAGTAAAATTTATAAGCGCAATGAGTACAGACGCGTACAACGGATGCGAACAGAAATTAAACTGCGTTCGAATGGCTTCCTTTCTTCCTTTCACGTCGCACGTCACTTCGCCCTAACTTGCTTATAAATGTCATATTATTTCATTGTATCAGTTATGTTACTTAATACAAGAATACATATAAGTACGATACCTTTTAAGTATTCCATTTTTATTTTGTATTTATTCCACTTGCCAATGCAAATTACATTACCAACATGTATCCGTGCTGGGTTAAATTTTTAGGGATATCTTTCATGAATTTTAAAGCGTAAGGAAATTTATTAAATTAATAATAAAGTTGATTCAAAATCAAGATTGAAATTGATTCAAAAAGTATAATCTTTGATCTAATACAAAAGATACTTAATTGTGTTTCAAATATAGAAGAGTGATTGTATTTAGTCATTTATTGTTATTTTTTGTCATTTGCAGTTATTTATTTAAATTAAAGACTTTTTTGAAATGTAGTCTTCTCACCTGTTTAACACTCTTCGTGTCTGGAATGTTCTTGACGGCTGGGTACTGCGGGCGGGGAAGTTGGTTAGTTTGGAAAGTATACTTTCCCGGTGGTTTCAGGGTTTGTGCTTCGACGTTTTGAGCTCGTGAGGCAGACGCTGCGCGTGTGGTGGTCCGCTCGACGGTGGGGGGCTTGCGGCCCTCCTAAATAAATTTTAGTTAGCATTAATTTATTAGCATTTAGAGGCCTATGTCCAGCAATGGACGGAAATAGG
>DWEC01000953.1:0-14686 GCA_018245735.1 Microceris miodesmiata
ATATTTCAGCTGAGTTCAATTAAATTAATTGGCACAGAATTAAGTCCTAGCGATGCACAAATATACTTATAAAGACACTTTAGAAGTGGTTTTTTGAAATCTGGCACAATAAGACAGTGGTTTCGACATTTCTCGAATTGTACTCGTTTACGATTATAATCTGGGAGTATGGATTTGTGCCCGATGTATGACAATAGGCTCACCACGTATTTATTTAATAGGACTTAAACGTAACTGTTGAATCGTGGGAGTGTACTACACTCCTCTGCCTATCCCTTCGAGGATTACAAGCGTAATTTTACTTTTTTTTGGTATTATAAATTATCCCTTCATCCATTTCGTTTTTGTTTGCAGTGCAATTCTTGACGACGCTAAAGAATAGCAGAGTAGCATTACTCAACAACCATGTATACCACAAACAAATGAATATGGCGACTGGGGCGGTGCGGTGGCGCTGCAGGCGTAGATACTGCAACGCGTATATCATATTGAAGAACGAGAGTGAGGTATACAAGAGAAACGAGAAACATACCCACGCGCCCGCGGAGTACTTTGTCGTGTCCGGCATGTATCTCAGGAGAAATTGATCGGGTTATTGTGTTGTATGTTGTGTTAATACGAGTATGTCGTCGATAAGTCGAAACTGCCTCGAACGGCCTCAATTGGGAAGAGTCTAGTATTGCCTCACGAGCATTGGTTTTATGGGTCTCTTTCAGTCCAATGTTCCTCATAGAAGATTTGGGAGTTTCATGATCGTCAATGACATTGTCATTTGGAACTTTATTGTGTTTTAAACAGACATACTGAGACTAAATATGTATTTAGTCCAACTAATATACAGTAAGATAATGTATATAATATCAGACAGGTATATATGTATGGTGAAAATTCGCAAAATTTTAATGGTAGGTGAGCAATGCATATTGTGATGGAAGTAGCACAAAATTAACAGCGAAACCAAAATGTGCGTTTTGGGGAAGAAAATTTGATATAATGCTACAACCTGATTCGTAAAGCCTTAAGTAGCATTGTTTAACTTTTTAAATATTTTATTTTCTCATTTCGATTTCGCTGAAAGGTAAAAAACGAAAGATGACACGTCTATCGAAATCTTTTTTTTTTAATGCATAGCTTTTATACGATGTGAATACCAACTTTAAATTTTGTGTTTTGTGTTTAACACGAAACGTAGGGCGAATGATAAGGGTGTGGGGCAAAAACTGAAATCTTGCTTTATTTAATTTCTACCGTCAATAATATTATACGATGCCAAAGAAAAAGTTAGTTTGATATAAAATGGTATTGTAATTTAATGTAATATATTTTATAAATATGTACTTATTTGGAAATAATGATGATAATACAGTAAAGTCCCGTACATCGCGGGGTATACGATCCGAAGAAGAATTCAACTTACAAGAGTCAACAGTTCGGACGATAAGACGAAATGAAAGCAAAATACGAGCCATAATGTCTGGTACATTACGTTTGAAGAGAGTCGCTCGGATAAAAGACGTCTTAGTGCCTAAGATGGAAAAGTGTTTGATGACGTGGATAAAAGACTGTTACTTGAGAAATATACCCTTAAATAATGTTGCCATAAAACAAAAGGTGCTCAAGGTTTACCAACTTTTAAAAGACTCTGAGTGCGTTTCATTTAAAGAAATGCATAAACCCGAATTTAAAGCCAGCACAGGATGGTTTGACAGATTTAAGAAGAGATTTATGTAATGTAAAAATTGTTGGAGAAACTGCATCAGCCAATACAGAAGCAACTCTAAGATTTCCCGAATTTTTTTCCAAAATTATAGAGCAAGAGTTGTTTTTAAAGAACGATAATATCCAAGACGAAACTATGAACTATTCAAGCGATGAATCTGTACAGCGAATAGTAAAAAGACAGCGTCGCCCGAACTTATTTGTGGATACTTCCGATAGCGAGTAAGTGTTAAATGGTGAAGTGCATATTTTTTTTTAAATTGAAACTTGAATAAAATTATTTTCCTCTTATATCTCAATATGGGTTTAATCTGTATTATTATTTTTTAATTAGGTATTTTAAACGGTCATCTTCACTGTTCATATATAAACAACAGGTAAGTGTACGTACACATCTGCATTTCCAAACAAATAATTGGAAACTATGCGAATTTTCTGCTCGTATTATACGAATTCGCGTTATACGAGAGCGCGTTGTACGGAAGTTTACTGTAATTATTATAGGCTGTACTTTAATTGAATTACTTAAAATAAATTGTGGAATGTAATAAATGATTATTACAGTTCCTGTGTAATATACAATGTATAATATGTAATATAGCAAATATTTTATATTCCGATGCCAAGTTTTTATTGATTTTATTTTGTTAATATTCCTTAACCCACAGTATACATAGGTGTAGCAGTTTTGCGTTGCCATCTCAAAGAGTTGTGTTTCCGAATCACTAATGTTTATTATATTTTTATTTCACAGGTTTAAAAATCATTTATTTCTGTTACATTATTTTTATATATTTATAGCGGATATTTTCATAATCCTTGCTGTTTTTCTAACATTAAATTGGAACTGGTTTACAAATTTTCTATTCTGAGGGGACTCGTCATTTATAGATATAAAAAAATTAACCTTGTGATCAAGATATCTGTATTACGAATACACCTTCTTTCCAATGCAACTGATTTTTTTTTCATAAATTTTTCATGACCTTCATATACGTAGATATTTTAACTTTAACCTTTGATATAATGGTGGTAATTTTTTATTGCTTTCTTCCCGAAGTTTTTCGAATACTTAATATGTTAGTGATCTCAGAGGAAAATTGTCATTATTATTTTATTTTTTAATAAACATATTAATTATACTGAAGATAATACGATTTTTTCCAAAAGCAAACGCTGCTTGTTAAAAAAAGGGACAATAAAGTCTTAAAAAAATTGTCGTTTGATGTCTCTACTATGTCCCTACGAGTATGTAGGCCCTATGTAGGCATTTTTTATTAGTAAAATAATCTCATGTCCAACTCGATGTGGAACGCTATCGGTAGATTGTCGCAATATAACCATTAATGTCCGTTAGTCAACACAGTTATTATGGCGTTGATTAAAATGGATATGCCATTAGTCATTGTCAATTAATTACGATGTCTGTTGAGTGTTGTCAGCCGACTTCATCGAAAATGCTATCGGGAGAAAACGGGAGATGTTCGATAATTATTGTTTCTATAGAAAGAAGCAATTGAAAGGCGGCTGGAAGCGAAGCTGTGCTGATGTACAATTGAAAAGTGTAGAGCCTCGCTGTGTTTAACATCGGATGGTTGAAGAATGAAGAAGAAAATTATACACGCCCACTCTTCCCCACAAACTATTGTCGTATTTTAAATGGAGTTTACGAATGATGCAGTAACTGTTTTCTCTAGCATGGCATCCTAGGGCCTTTAACCCTTTCATTTTGAAAGGAGACCCGTGTCCAATAGTGAAACGACAAATGATTAGACAACAAGTAGTATTTTTGGTATAGGTAAGTGAAGTGATGTTAATTATAAAAAAAAACCGTTTAAACATGCTAATTTTATTCTGCTGTTCGATAGCAGCGTTGAGAAGTGATGATTGAAGCAATCGCGACGGTACACACAACGAAACATCCGCTTTAAACCAGTTTAAAGGTATTATCTCATTGGAGTATGGCCAACTCAGGCAACAATCATGCAGAAAGGTTTTTATTAAGACATGCGACTGTAGATAACAAATAGATTAAAGACGATTGTTGCGGGTGGGAACTTGAATCACAGATGGACAAATGATTCTACGTGATACCCCCCTCCTCTTCTCTTCTCTACCTCCTTGTATTGTCATTAGGGACTAAATAGTTATGTTCGAAGATAACGTAAAAAGTTCTAATGAATTAGTAATTACGTATTTAAATTATGTATTATATAATTACTATATGTTACGTTTTAAAGTGTCTTTAAAGAATTCAATGTATGCATTATTAGTAGTGTAATGTGATAAAAATTAAAACTAATAATATTAATAAGAAAGTGTAAGAAAAAGTATTGATCTATCAAACTTACTATGATAAAATCAGTAATGGTACTTGCAATAAGTTTTCGAAAGACACTGCCGCCTTCAAATGGTACCTGTTCTGCGATAACACATAAGATAATTTTTTCTAACGTCTTTCTTGCAAAATTGTTTAGCACCATTACTCTTAGCCATTGCTGAATGGCTTGCGTCAAGTACATATAGAGACTTATCCACACAATTGTCAGTTATGTTACTTAAATGCATCTTACAATATATTGTAATTATTAAAAATTTTGCACTTGTATATAATTGACTTGCTGACTCCTGGTTTGCAGGTGTCCATGGGCGACGGCAGTCACTTACCGTCATGTGACCCGTTTGCTCGTTTGCCATTACAAAAAAAAAATTATACATAATTGTACAGTACAAAACTGAATTACGGTCATTTCTTTCAGCGACATTTATCAAGACTACTGCCAGAAGTATCTTAGCAATGATGGACTCGTACACGTTTTATAGGCACTCGAGATTGCGTTCTGGTATACGTTGGTTCTGCACAGAGACTCCTACTAAAAGATGTAGGGCGTCTTTGATTTTGACCGAGGAGGGCAGAGCTGTGAAAAGGAAGGATCATTATCACACCCACGAACCTCCGGTGTATCAAAAAATGCCGGGGGGTTTTTATACAAAATTATCATGAAATTTACTTAAATATAATTTTCGATTTAAAATTTTTAAATTTCTTACCCTCCCCTTACCAACTCTACATGTTGAAATATATGGATGTCCTGGATTCGATCCCTGGGTCGAGTACTATGATGGTAGGTTATATGGAACTGGTGGAATGTGAGAGTTTTCTGCGCTCCTTTGTCTATCACTTCGGGAGATACAGACGTAATGTCACGTTTGTTTCGTTTTAAAAAGTTACAAATTCCATTGAATGAAAAAATGGAATCAAAGCTAAAGGTGGTTCTACTTTGATACCGTTTCCCTAAAATGTTAGGCCCCCGTATCCTTGATAGTTCATCATCCTACAACCCTTTGTCGCTCCAACATTGGACATGGGTCTCCTCTCAGGATGAAAAGGATCACATCACGAAAACTGATTGGAAAAGTTGTATTCAGCACATAGAAATATTTACTTGAACATACATTACTTGATATATTTTTTGTCGCTCAAAACGTACTATTGTTAAATTCTCCGCTGTTCTGATTTGCAAACGTTTTTTTCAGCGACGTTTATCCAAACTAAGTCCAAAAAGATCCTAGCGATGATGGACTTGTACACGTTTTATAGGCACAGGAGATTACGTTCTGGCATACGTTGGTTTTGTACGCACAGCGTCACAAGAAGATGTAAAGCGTCATTGATTTTAACCGACGAGGGCATCGCAGTAAAAAGAAAGGATCATTGTCACACCCACGAACCCCCGGAGTATCGTCAAATGCCGCGTGGTTTTTATATGAAATTAAAATGATATTTTTTTCAAATAACAAATTTGATTCAGGAATTTTGAAATCAATCGCTTTTTACTAACCTACTCTTCCTGTACAAAGAGCTATCAGTTGTATATGTCTTGTAAATTATTATCCATAGTTTTCTCTTTTATGTTATCTCTATACTTGCGGACCTCGCTAAAATGCGGATCCCCCGGCCCATGTTCGCACACATAGTACCGTACGCAACGCAAGCGTGAACTTACAAGTTTGCACGACGTCAATTATTCAAGTCCGCAGATATTTAGACGGGTTATATGTATATTATTTAATTAATAATGTGCAGGTATCTAGTATCAATTGAAAGAGTTTCATGATCGCTTCCATGTTTAGGAGAGGCCGTTCGGCTGTCGCGCACGGTTTGTTAACTGTTGGATACGTTAGACTGTTTGAAATTTCTAATAGTCACGGTTACTGGTTAATTCGCGGGAGACATCCGTTCAAGTGATGTAGTACATGATAGCCTTCTCTGAATTCTCTCTGTTAATTAATAGAAGCTCCTACAATACTGTTAAAAATACAAATATGTTTTCGAATTTTTAGTCGTTTACCTATACTGATAATAATTGATTATATAGTACGATTATATATTGAATTTTATACTAGTTTATCATAGTTTATGTTATAACTGAAATATTATTTTAATGTTGAATTTGTGATTAGTAATAAAACTAACGATAAAAGAATTAAACAGAAATGTTTTATTATCTATGTTTTTTTAGGACAATGACTCAATTGTACCACTAAAGCAAGTCTACTTCTCACTTACTGTTTAATTTGTAGCAGACTTTTTTTAGATTCGTTTTTGGTTTACTTTTACTGAATTACTGCCGTGCCCCCTTTTTTTTTCAACCCATTGCAATTCCATTGTTGGAATACGGGTCTCCTCTCATATTAAGAGGGTTAAGGCCATAGTCTGCCACGCTGGCCAAGTGCGGGATGGCAGACTTCACACACCTTAGAAATATAAAAACTAAGAATAAGTGAAATAACATCAGTCAGATAAATAAATAACATAAAGTCAATAACATAAAGTCAGACGCCAAATGTTCGCCTAAAAATAGAAGGCGCATTTGTAATTATTTTCTTTTGTGCAAGTCCTATAAGGGAAAAAGACAGAAAATGTTATATCGAAACAGCGGCCACTGTTTTCTCTAAGACATAGGTACAGACTACTACGTCGTCACATCATAAAAAATGTGAAGCTGATAAGATGTTCATAATTTATCACTAAAATAGCGCTGTGTTTACCCTGGGTCGAAAATCATGCTCAAACAATGCACGACGAACCACTAGTTCCTTCAGGGGTGATGGTAGAGCTCAATAGAATCCCCTCTCAAGTTACGTTTCATAAATTTAGGATTTCTACTTATTGATAGATTACATTCATAATTTCATAGGTACATGCATATGTGTCTGATATTCAAATAAATATTTGATGTAAAGGACAGAATCAAAGGCAATTTTAATAAGTTTAAGAACTGACAAGTTATGTGTCACTTCATATATATTTTAGAATTTGGAAGAAAGATAAAATTTACAACCTCCAAATTGTGAAACAATTCGGGAATAATATTTGCCGTACTGTACGTTATTGTTATTGAGCATCAATTCGGAATGCACACAGACTTATCTGCTCATCTACACACTGACGAGTGCAATGTTTTAATCAGAAAATTGCTGGATTGTCATGTCGAGGTTTGAAATAAATGAATTCCAAAATAAGTATTTCAAATGTTCATAAAATCTTTACGTACATATTTTCTATTGTGTTTCAGCACCCTTTTCGAAAATTCATGGGATATTGTAACAACTATGACAGTGATATGAGAAAGTGTTTAAAAGCTGAACGCTTAGAAAGGACGAGAAAGAATCACGAAGAGTCTAAACGAAGGCATGCTGCTATCAAAGCTAGGATATTAGCTCAGCAAGAAAGAGAACAAATCTGAGAGACTAATTTTCAATAACAAATAATATAACTACATCAAACAACAATGTATCCAAACATTTTAGATTCTATAGACGTGAGCGAAATTGAACATTTTAAGTCTTTCACAGACAGATACTTTAGTAAAAGATATGTCTTGAATGTGAACGGGATACAGAACAATGATATTATGTTAATGTTCCATTCAAACAGAATTGTTCTTCTGTGTCTTGCTCCAAGCCATTTCTTTTTTAAGAAAGCAGAAGCTTATAAAATTAATTTCTCTATTGGCAGTGTTGATAGATTAAGCAATGTTGTAAAGGGCAAAGGTAAAAAAGGTGGTCAGACTTTGTGTCCTAAGTCAGCTATTTGTAGAATAGAATACAGTGATGGTAAAAGCTTTGAAGTTCCTTGTTGTATGAAGGGAAAGTTAATTGAAGTGAATGAAGAATTAGTGAAGAATCCTGAGCTACTAAAACAATATCCAGATTCTGATGGGTTTATAGCCATTATGTTGTCAAGCATTGCCATTTCTGATGCTACTAAAAATGTGTTGCTGACACCCGAAGATTATTTGGTGGCCTTAGATATTAGAAATACATGAATTAAATAAACAATTAGTGTAGTTCATTTATTTTTTTTATTGTTGCAATGTCGAGAAATTAGTATTTTAATGTCCAACCAGCTATCCCCATCAACCCTTTAATTGTTCCAACACAAGTTTAGTGTCAGATTGAGAGGGTTAAGGTCCTATTCTGCTACAGTGCTGAGTGTGGGTTCAAGACTTCACAAACCTTGAGGATAATTTTTTTGATGAATTCTAAGATGTGCAATTTCTTCCCCTTTTTCCTTCACTGTTGTAGCAAGTCATATTATTTTTAAAATACACATACTTTGTAAAGATGTGTGCATCAGCATTAGAACCCAGGAACCAAGAGGTGTGTGAAGTGAGGAGGTAAATTTCAAACCACTAGGGCCTAGGCTGTCAATGCTTTTTTACAATCATGTACATAATTAGAAATTAATTAATAATTTGTGGGATCACAACTTTGATGTAATGATTGCTTAAATAATATGATACCGTTTTCTGACAAATTACATGTTTATTTAAATACATATTTTGGACATTGAGTATAAAGAAGTGCTGCAGCTGAAGAAGTGCTGAATTTCAATAAGTTTATATAAGCAATATATAATGGCAATAAGTTTATGCTTATTAAGTCAATCTAAATTAAATTATTAGGTTTGATACATATAATGAACTATCATAACTTTATTCACAGTTTAAGAAAAAATCCCAATGAGTAAACAAAAACAAAGTTACAATGTAATCTCATATTAAAATATGTGTTTCATGAATTAGGGGATTGATAAGGTTTGTTTATAGTCTTTCCATATATAGTGCTCTCTCTTTGCACTCTATATGCTGATGAAAGGGACAGATAATCCATTAACGCTTCATGGGCGTTAACAAACGCAGGCAAATGTAAAGATCTGTTTACGTTGTGTACGCTAAATAATTTTTCTTTTTTTAATTTTATTAATTATTATTTATTATTATGAGTTATCGTGAAAGCTAATTTAGCATCGGATAGTAAAACGGATTTACACAACATTCCTACTGAGGTAATTTGCAGTATTGCATATTAGTATCATCATCATTATCAGCCTACTCCCGTTCACTGCTGGACATAGGTCTTTCTAATAGCCCACCATTGAGCTCGAACTTCAGCTCTTCGCATACAACCACTGCCAACTACTTTACGTATATCGTCACTCCACCTAGCTGGAGGGCGTTCTACGCTACGTTTGCCAAGTCGTGGTCTCCACTCCAGAACACGTCTGCTCCAGCGGCTATGGGCTCTGCGACAGATGTGATCAGTATAGAATAGAGAAAAAAAATTATTGAATTCATATTTTAACCAAGTTTAATTTCACTACGCGATTAAAAAGGCCTATAAGTTATGTATAGGTTAATGAAGGAAATAGAGCGCAAAAGCGTAGTGAAAACAAATGACAGGTGATGACTGATCTAATTGACCACCAGTTCGGCCGTCTGCCTGTTAGCTAAGATGATTAAAAAAAACCTCGATGCAGTATAAACGCTTCTTTACTTGCTTATTTCTCATTAATAGCCGGCATTTAACTTTACTGGTATTATCTTATCTCGGGGAACAAACTGCAGTTGTGAACTTATTGATTTGGTCAGTAACCATATATACTTAGTGTTCCTAATAAGCGCACATCCATATAAACAATAATAGTACATAAATCGCGCATATTGCAGTACTTTGTGTTCGAACTCAAACGTTTCGTACATAGTCTTTGACCATTTAAATATTTCGATGATAGCATCGTTACTTATGACGAAACATATTTTCTTAAGCATCAACTCTTGACCTTCTATTTGAGACTGATAAGACGCGTTCCTGTTACTTGACTCCAAATTAAACAGTTCCACAGTTATACGGACGCTAAGATGTATCTTTTGCATTCGAAAAGGGTATTAAGTACAACATCTACTATAAAATGTTTATCTAAGTCCGTTTTATCCATTCGAAAATATAGTGAAGGACGAAATTCTAAGAAAACCCCGTTATTTAAATTGCATGAGAAGTACGGAGGGAAAATTGTGGACTTCGCTGGATTTCTTCTACCTGTGCAGTATTCGGATTTAAGTGTGTCAGCCTCGCATCTATTCACTAGAAGTAGTGCATCTATATTTGATGTATCGCACATGTTACAAACGAATGTTCGTGGTAAAGATTGCATAGCGTGGTTGGAATCAATATGCCCCTTAGACTTAAAGGATATGCCGCCAGGCTCCGGTTCGCTAAGCGTGTTTTTGAACGACAAAGGCGGAATTATCGACGATTTAATCGTAAGCAAGGTGAGCGATGAACAGCTATACATTGTTTCGAACGCTGGTCGTTTGGACGTCGACAAACAACACATGTTGTCCACATCTGAGGCGTTCCGGAAGAGCGGTAAAGATGTAAGCGTGGAGTTTTGGGATGTCATGGAAAGAGCTCTAATAGCGGTGCAAGGGCCTAAAGTTGCGTCTATATTGCAACCGTTAACAGGTATACCGCTTCAAGATTTAGTATTTATGCAGTCAAGGGTGGGATCTGTTGCGGGAGTGCAGTGTCGTGTGACACGATGCGGTTATACGGGTGAGGATGGCGTGGAAATATCAATACCGGCAGAAAAGGCTATCGCTGTGACTGAAGCCTTACTGCAATCGGAACACATTAAACTCGCAGGCCTCGGAGCTCGTGATTCTTTAAGATTGGAAGCAGGATTATGTTTATATGGTAACGATATAGACGAAAGTGTTACTCCCGTAGAAGCAAATTTGACGTGGCTTGTTTCGAAAAGAAGGCGGGGCGAGAACAACTTTCCTGGAGCCGAAATTATAATGAAACAAATAAAAGAAGGTGTGTCCAAGAGAAGAGTGGGTATTAAAATCGATAATGGTCCTCCCGCTCGGAAGGATGCAGTACTCCTAGACCAAGGAGAAGTCGTGGGCAAAGTGACAAGTGGGTGTCCCAGCCCGTCGCTGGGTATTAATGTTGCTATGGGTTATGTATCTGAAAAGTTAAAGAAGATTGGCACACAATTATCTGTGAACATTCGAGGAAAAGATGTTTCTTGCACCGTCACCAAAATGCCCTTTGTACCGTCAAAATATTACGTAAAAAAATAAAAACACTTGTATGAATTACTCTTTATTTACAATTCCTATAAACATAATAAGTAACAACTGTACAAAATTCAAATAATAATTGTATTACGTATAAAATCTGTATGTGATGATGATTGCACATCACAAATGAACAAATTTTTAAATTGAACTGAAATTAATATAAAAATGCAGATTAATAAATTTACCAAAAAATAAGAGATATGCAAATTTTAACAATTGAGCAATATTTTAATTCGTCATATTTACAAGTATGAATATTAACATAAAAAATAAACGATACCAGATATTTGTGGAATAATAAGGAATGTATAGATGTCACTGATCTTAATAATACTGATACTCGTTTACAACTGTACTAAGCTATCACAGGTATGTTATATTCATTTCAGGAATCCTTTAAACAGTCTTCCTACTATATTTAAGCCTTTTTCACTTCACAACTTCTACACAATATTCAAAACATTAAACAAATTCGATGATGATGTTTTTTTTATAAAATTGGGGCATTAACATTTTAAATTCTTTTAAATTTTCCATATTATCTTGTCTGAAATAGTAGCTAGGAATATAAGGAAATAGTTAAATAAATGTGCCAACCAATAACACGAAACACAGAACAGATAACTAAATAAAATCATTAATATAATACATTAACAAAACCAGGTAACAAAATACCTTTACATGGTTTCAATAATAACAAACAACTTGAATTATTAAAATATTTACATGAAATATTGAGATGTTAAGTACACTTGTACTAAACATACATTAAAAATAAATGTGGAATGGGAGAAAAACAGCACTTCATTTATATCCTACATTTTTTCACATGTTAATGAAAACTTTTTATTAATACTGTCATGTCATCAGTATCAGCCTTTTTAAGTCCACTGCTGGACATAGGCTTCTTTTAACGAACACTATTGTGCATTTTAATAGGGAATTTTGCTCATAATCCCTATGCTGAACATGTGGGTTGAGGAACCCAACAATACTATTGTGCTACATTCAATATCAGTTTTATTATGAAAAGTATCTTCATTGTTCTTCATACTTTGGAGAAGATAAGCTTCCTGTACGGCTCATGGAGAGATGAAAACCACAGAACAATAACAACAGTACACTGATTTATTGGAATGTGATCTACAGGTACAGACGAAATTGTTTTCTTCTGCAAGGAATGCCTTGGCGTTCCCTACTCCACTTTACAATATGCAAAACAGAGCAAGAAAACCGAGTTCTTATAAGATACTAAAGACTAACCTTTATATAAGGTTAGCTTAAGACATGTTTAAGTCATCTTCATCACCAAAATTCTTCAGTCCAGCTGTCAGTTTGTACTATATGGTAGTATTGTCCAATATCAGATCATATCCTCAATTAACTTATAATCCCTAGTTGGGGTCTTGTGTTTCCTTGAAGTTGGATTGTGTGAGCTTTGCAAACTCTTCATTAAGTCTGTTCATCTTTTCATTATACTGAAATGGTTTAAAGTATTAGAATTATTTAAAATTTCAGAATATGTGTTCTGTTTCTAATAAATTAGTTACACATAAATTTTCAAAAGTCAATTTCAATCAACACATCCGTTGCAACAATGCAGTTAGTATTCTGTAGTAGGAAAATAAGATAAATGATTATAACTATCGTATCATTTCGCTAGGTCCCTTATGGGGTAGCCAAAGAACATATAAATGATTCTGATACCACAAAAGTTCCCTAGACAGAGACACATAGGCCTGTCACTAAACTTAGTGAAGTTATCAAAGCTAATAAGGCTTACAGCATTTAGACTCTCAGAGAAAAAAACAAAATATCACAGAAATATACACTATTACACCTGTATATACTATACAAATACCATATAAGTGTAGCTGTGTAAGTAACTCACATCAAATTGTTGATTTTGCTGTGATTGTGATGCTTTTTCCTTATTCTTCTCTTCCTGTTGCCGAGCACTGACATAGTAGTTCAATTGATTCTGTAGCTTTATAAAAATCTTTCTATATTCATCTTGTATTCGGTTTATTTCACTGTTGACATGTGTGTCTTTCTTTGAAATGTAATCCTGTAAATTTTGAAAGGTTTGGTAAGGAAAATATTATAGGAGGAAAAATATATTATAAAAACTACTAAACCACAGGCATACAATAGCGATCTGTAAAGTTATGGAACATAATTTCTAGTATCATTATGCTAGGCACCTTATAGGGTAGGCAGGCGACTTTAAGTTCCAAATACACATAGGGGACCAGGCCTGATGATGTAATAACAGTATCCTAGTACTTACATTCTCAATATTATAACATTTTTGAAAGATTTAGGGTAGATTAAAAGTTCTCATCTACTGACAGAGAGAATTATAAATATCACATTCTAATACTATATGACATTTAAATGGATGGCCATGGCTTACGTCCAGCAGTGGAACAGTAAGGGCTGTGTGATGATGATAATGATCGAAACTCAGATAGTACCTTATAAGTAAAAACAGTTTTTTTAGCATTCCTGTACTTTTCTTGTAGTGTTTGATGATCCATTTGCAATTTTACATACTTCTGTTCCAATTGAGACAACTGTCCCTGCAGTTCCACTGATTTAGTTTTCAATGACTGCCACTCTTTTGCACATGCATTTGTTCTCTGTTTCAAATCCTCTCTCTCTTTTGTTAAAATATCTTCTAGGGCACTCAAGCGGGCCAATTTTTCCTTGTATCTCTCTGCTTTGAGTTTCCAGTCAGTCAAACTTTCGTTAGCTTTCTGACATTCCAATTGCAGTTCATTGTGTTCCTTGATGAGCACTGAAATCTCATTTTCCTTAGACTCAAGTATCTGTGTCACTTTTGATCTCTCAGATAGGATGAACTCCTTCAATGTGTCCACCTCGCGTGCTTTCCTCTCTATCAACTCCTTCAACTTGCCAACAGTAGTAAGCTGTTCATGTTCCATCTCTTTCAAACGCCTTGCACAGTTCATTTCGACCGTTTTCATTTCCAACGTGAACTTTTCAGCTATTTGGTCTCTAATCGCTTTTTCCTTCATCATTAGAGCAGTCTGTGTATTACAAAAATATATTAACATTCAGTGATTAATAAATTATAACATTATTATTTTTATGGCATAAGTATTAAAAGCGTTGAACACTAGTTATATTTGAACACTAAATATATTTATGATTAATTAAGTAGAAACCAGGGGAGGTTTACATCCAGCAGTAGACTCAGCCAGGCTGTTAACAATGAAATATCAATTAATTATGATTATTAATATTCTTTGGCACAGACAATTGTATTTCAGATATATTTTATATGACAACTGGATACAGAGAAAGAATAATACAAGAAATTATGGCATTATTTTCAGGAATAGTAGAAGCAATATAAATAGTAAGACTATATATATAATCGACCCATTATAATTCCACTGTTGGAATATGGGTCTCCTCTCATATTGAGACGGTTAAGGCCATAGTCCACCACGCTGGCCAAGTGCGGGTTGGCAGACTTCACACACCTTAGAAAATATTTTTTTTTT
>DWEC01000954.1:0-14684 GCA_018245735.1 Microceris miodesmiata
TCTCATATTGAGAGGGTTAAGGCCATAGTCCACCACGCTGGCCAAGTGCGGGTTGGCAGACTTCACACACCTTAGAATATATATATTTTTTTTCTTATAAATTTTAAGATGTGCAGGTTTCCTCACGATGTTTTCCTCCACCGTGAGCAAGTGACATTTAAATTTAAAACGCACTTTTGTAAACAGGTGCGCGCCATGGATTCGAACCCGGCCCACCGGAGTGAGAAGCTGAATGCTTAACCACTAGGCTATCACTGCGTCAATTAATATTTCTAAATATGTATATCTCATAAAACAATCAGACGACGTCGCCTGAAAATAGTTTCGTAATAACCACCGATAACTGATAGAAAAAATATCATATATATGTGTCTTTCTTCGAAATTTAAATTCCTTGTTTATTATTGTTATTCGTTTACCAAATTATACAATGGTTCTTGAACAAAGACTTGTTTAGGAACTATTAGACACAATAAAACAGATATCTATACAATATTGATTTTGTTATCAGATCGGTATACTATGTTAAATGTAATTATACAAATGCTTTTAGCCTTACGAACCTGTTCAGTGCCATAAATGGCCACAGCAATGTTGGTTTAGTATAGGAAATTATAATAGTCTTACAACCTTCTAACGAACACTTCCAAAAAGCACAGCATTTGAAAATTTAGAGCAATTATTTAAATTTTCTTCCCTGTATATTTATTTATTCTTTTTTATATACCAATAAAGAAACTTAAGACGAATTTAATATCAAGAAGCATTCATCATCAGTCAACTCTTGGAAAATAATAAAAATAAAAAGATACATACTATGGTAGACGCAAAAAAATATTAATCACTGTTGGGAGTCATTAAGTTTATATAATAATAATTATATATCAATAAAAGTACACAAGTACATATAAATAAAAGGATGATTCATAACTGTATTGATAAAGACATGGCAATGATATAATAATAATGATGATGAAATACATATACAATACGTATCTATGAGTAATATTTGCATTATAAAACCATGAAAATCAATAGAGATGACGAAAACTCAAACATAAGCTTTAAAAACACGTTATAATGCATTCCATGTCGATACACCCGAAAACAATACACCTGTATCGAACAATGTAATAACTGATGTGCGATAGACGCCACAGTCACAGTTAAAAAATATACCTAACATGTTTCGCTGTCATAACGCAGTAGTATAATGTAACTCTATTTCCGCAGCCTGTCATTGGTACGCGCTTTTCTGTTCTCCATAGGCTATAGTTATACCAGCAACGTCGATCAGCCGATCTAGAAATAGGTACTGAGGTTGCATTGGTTCAGCACCATCTTTCTACCTACTATAATTTAAAAATACATCTAATTTTATTTACTTTTTTAAATTTAACATTAATTTAATGTACCTAAAAAAGGCTTTTTTGCTACATCTATTTAATTGTATGACAATTTTATATCGTCGCGTTTCGATAAATGCTATCGACAATGTTTACATTGACACCCGATATAGATTAGCATAGAACGTCGGTAAAATAAAATAAACCCCACAATTAAAAATTTGTTATAGAAATAATCGAAAATCAATTCCTGTTTCAATTTCCGCTCAAAATCCATTAATTTTATAAAGCATTAAAACGTTGTTTTTGATAATATTTTTCATGTAACTTCGTGTTAACGAAGAGAAAAGATAGAAAAATGAAAAGAAGAAAGATATACGACATAAGTTGTACAAAATAATAAAGTCGTATCTGTAAAAACGAGTGAACTTTTTCAGTTATTCTGCCAAAATAAATTCACACATTACCTACGTCACAACGGAAATAACCGTTTATTTTACTTTTAATACTATGTACTTTGTTAATATGGAGAATGGAAAAATTACAACGAAAAATCTAGTACACACTAGCATACATAAATACGAGTATGTATATTATAATGTTAGAAGTATTACTGGAAGTTACAGGGGTAAGCAGAGGAATGCAGAACACTCCCACGTTTCACCAGATACGTTTAATTCCCACAATGGAATAGGTGGCAAGCCTATTGCCATACACCGGGCACACATCCAGACTCCGAGTCACTACTAGAAATTCTAAATTAGAAAAATCCAATAATATCCGACCCGAGATTTGAAATATTAAGGTATTCTATGTTTATTTTAATATTCTACGATTAAACCGTAATAGCTATAGATAATATGTAACTTTAATTTTATTACACTTACTCGTATCTACACACATGTTCGATCGCGTCGTCTTTATAAAAATTTAAGACTGCATCTACATATAAGAATGCCCGCACTTAGTTAGAAATGTATTTCTCAGTATGTCTCAGTATTGTTATAATTTATTTTGGGAAAAGTATAAAATTTAAAAAGCATTCACAAAAAATTAAAAATCCCCATAAGTACGGCAGCAACGCTTACATCGGTATCGACGATCGGAGCACGTGGCGCGTTCCCAGGCAGCAGGAGTGCCAATAAAATCGCTCCAGTAACTTTTAAGTTTATCTCTGTACACATGAATAGGTAATTTTAACGATTTATGTTTGTTTCGATACAAATATTACGTGGAATAACGTTCGCTGAAGGTCGACTCGTCGAGCGCTGAAACATTGTTACGAATATCGGAGCCATCTTGATTTTAAGATGAATAATATGATGCTTATTCAAGTCGATTTCGTTTTTGGATTCAATTATATATTTTATACTTGTAATAAGTGTTGTAAAATAAGTATGTATTTCAATGTACTCTCGTATATTACACTGAACCGAGTTATAATATGTATATAATCAAAACTATTAATAAACTAATTATTATCTGTGCACATTTCTTTAAATACTGTTACTAAGCTTTGTAAGAATAATATTGACTATGTTTGAAATATGATCAAATCGAAATGATTTTGTGGTTAAAACTTTACAAAATCAACTCTCAACTTCAACTGAACGATATTTTTAAAATAATCTCCGTTACGAAACAAAACCATATTGCCAATGAACAGAAAACTTTAAACGACTTTGCAATACTCCACGTAAATACTAAGCCTCTGCAGACCGTACTTTTTATTATTGTGTAAACATCGCGAATGATCGTCGGTAACTTTTTTATAGAACCAAAACATTTACCAACTTCATGTTGAAAGCAAAACTTTTTGTTTCATTTTTCGCGACCCGATGATATTTAAATCGCTGTTAAACTAAATCACTTGTTCGTTTTCAATTGTTAAAACAATAAAGGTATTCAATATATCATTTCATATATCAATATATATGTTATCGATTTGTGGCCATAAACTCATATTACATATTCAATATCTTAAATAAATCTTTTGTATTATGAAAGGATGCACGCTCGTTTTTCTTCATTCTTATGTATCCCCGGTGCGCTATGACATGGAGCTGATAAAAGCCCAATATATAAAGATATCACATACAAACAAGAATGTCGTAATATATTTACATTTGCGCAAATGTATTTACACTCGTTGAGTGATGTTGCAAGTCTCTTGCCGTTCGATGCTACTGTAATGCTACGAATTATAATACAAATGTAATTATTATAAATATAATGCACATGTTATATAGTTAGTTATTTGTAATTCTTAATTATAAAACGCTAATTAAACATTTGTATTCGCTGTAAACCAATTAATGATTATTTTTAATAGCTCTTTATATTTAGGTTAACAAAAGATTATCCAATAATTGGATAATATATGTAAGTAAATATTACTTTTCACACAAACCGGCAAGAGTATTTATACAATATCTGTTTTATATTTAATATATAATCTGCAGCCATAAAATAATTTGTAAGGACTTATTATGACTTAAAAATTAAACATTCGCCCTATTAAACCAAGGTCAGCTGCTGAAAGGGGTCAGGAGTCACAAACTTTTGTAATAATGAAGACTTTCATTTAAATAACAAGAAAAGTGCAAAGTTTAAAAAGATTAGGCAATCGGATTTCGTTGAGAATTACGAAAAATTTGTCACAAAATATACCGTTCTAATAAAATATCGTGTGATATTAGTGCAGTCACTGAAAACAAAGATGAGTAACTAGAAATACATGATCTAAATGTGTATTATACATTTCATCTTCTAACCTGGCAAAGACAAAATAACGTACTAAATGTAACTGTTTTTACGACAATAAAATAGAATTCTAAATTATTAAGGAGCGTGTATACTATCCGTTGTTATTTCTTTGTTATCCTTACATCTGAAGTATCTATCAAAGAGAATTGACGCATCACATGTGAATAGCTGATCCCTTGTGACGCTGGCGTACTTACGAATCTGTTACACTCACGTGCAACAAACCGAATGTTTATCTTAGCCAACGAGTCTGCTACACAGTTTTACGGCTGAAGTTTTTTTTTACGAGTGGCGGCCAGTTCGTGTATATTCACCTTTTATTTTGATAGCGGCTTTATAAAGACCAAATGGTTACGTACATACGCTTCTGTTAGTTTTTTCATTTATATTCCATTTGGTATTAAACCGAATTCTGGCTGTGATGGACTGGACCGAGTTGATGACACAGTGAATTCGTTTACCTTAGTATGGAACTGAATAGGTACGCTACACGTAAACCTAAGCCCTCTCCGACATCTAGAAGCTTCTGCGTTTATTACGTGAATTTTAATAGTATACAGTATTAACATACATGGCGTCTTCCGTTAGTAGCGAATCAACAAAAAGTCCGTCTTAGAGTAGATTGCAACCTCCCAGAATATGTAGATGATATTGTCTTGGCTCATTTTTTTTAGGTACGTGGAGGTAAAGTTACATAAAATTATATCAAATATTATTAATATGTCGGTCACAATTTTTTTTATAATTTTTGTCATTTTAAAAATGTTGAAACCGATAAATAAAATAATAAACCTTTCACGTTTTCCATTGACCTTACTGGCCGAAAAATACATGCCTCACCTTTCTTCGTCATTTTGCTCAGTTTAAAAATTAAAATTACTGAGGACTTCAGTGAATTAATAGCTCACTATCAGGTTTAAAGTTTTTTGAAGAACAGCCAAACTATTACATGGATCTGACTCCGTGATGATCTAAACACGGGACAGCGTAGATTTTCATATTCACATAACTTTTGTAATTAAACATAGTTCCAAACAAGCGAACTTAATTGGCTCTGCGTTTTTTCTTGTATATAAAAATCTAGAATGATCTGAAAATCACGGTTAACGACTCTGGCAGCGTCAGTAACCTCTGAAAATCGGCGGAAACACCCGCTGTAAGTAGCCCTCGTAAAAACCTAAAAACTGTATTTTACAATGCTTGCAAAGAATTGAAAAGTGCATTTAAAATTGGCAGGCAATTTTTTTTGGGAAATAGTCGCACACATATTTCATTTTGTATGTGATGGGTGAGTATTATTAGTATATACCTAGCGTATTGTTATAGTTAGAGTATAATATACATATGTGATTCATCTATTGTCCTATACTTGCAACTTATTCTTTCCTTTACCAAGAATTGACTGATAGACAATGTTCATAAGCATAGTCAATACTGAGCAACAAATAAGAACGTCATCTGTGTTTTTAGTTCCAAAGATCTGGTATAAATTAACGTAATCGTTGACTGTATGTTTTTCCCCATAATTCATAAATAATTACTACAATAACAGCAAATGATTTTTTTTTATTTTTCTGTATTTTATGTCATGTATCTGCGCAATTTATTAATAAATAAGTGAAACTAATTTTCAATATCACCCAAAACCATTTTTTTTCAAAAGTTTAAAATGTATTCTGTGTGAAAACAGTCAGATTTGTTGGTACATAACTTCACGCCTGTATTTCCCGGTAGGGTGTAGGCAGAGGAGGGATTTATGATTGTTCAATACAACAAAATAATGTTCCCAATGCATACAATAATATATTCAGTATACCTAAACATTTATTTCATTACAGTCCAGACATTTCAAGCGACCTAAGTATGCATATGCCACTTCACTCGCTCACAAAAAAAAAAACATAATAAAATTGAAATAGAAAAATGTATCTGAAAAAGCTACATGTCACAGTCGCCGAATGAATATTTTTCGAGAGCGAACCTAAAAGCTTATCTTTCAGTTTTTCCTGAAAGCGTAATAATTCGTATTCACGGAGTAATGAAAGAAACAAAAATTGTGCATGTTTGGTTTGTTTTATTGAACCAGTACACGTTAACGTAAAAATTTTAGCTATATTATCTGCCTGTTTGCATTCAGCCAAGCTGGCGATTCATGGGTTGACAGATTTTACACGTCTTAGTTAACATGAAGCAAAAACTGGAATCTAGAACATTAATAATATCGATTAGAAAATTACATACAATTAACATAATGTAGTGACAATACATTAAATAGATTTAATGTACTCGGACAATTCGAAATAAGATTTATAGGGAGAGTTTTTTGAGTTGTTACACTCTCTGCCATGATAAAATAATAACTATAATATTAATAATCAAAGAGAAATATAGGTATTTGTAGCGATAAAAAACGAATATATTAATAATTACGTTTCCAAAATTTGCACCCCTTATTGCTGTTAAATATTTAATATCCGTAACATTACAATACTATTTTGTGCCTATATTATAGAAACATGGTCAAACCAAAGCTGTCTTGATACCTACTATTAAGTACTGTATAATTATAACCACCGTTATATAATTTAAATATACAAATTATGGAAACAATTCAATTGTAACTCACACACACGAGAATACAGAGACGTAACTTATTAAAAATATTGCACCTATCGCATTATTAATTGGAATTTTGATCACGAGAAATCTCGGCAACCGACGTGACTGTATAAGAGAGTTCGATGGTCAAGACGCAAGACATGTCTGTAAGGAAAGGGCTTGAGCACTTAAAATTACATCCTGTCTACTCCGTTAGGAAGCTGGCGGGATGTTATAGTAATAATGTGATAATTTATTTATTAAACTTTTATTCGTGTTAACAAAAGGCGCGCTTAATTCATTTGGCAATTTCTACCGGTCAATCCAGGTACATCTGTCGCAGAACCGACGTGACGTCTAGACGTGGAGACGTGTTCTGGAGTGGAGACCGTGTCTTAGTACCACGGACCACGTAGCGTAAGACGCCCTCCACTTAGGTGTAGTGACGATATATGCAAAGTGGCTGACAGCACTTGGATTCGAAGAGCTGAAGATCGAGCTCAGTGGCGTGTTATTGGAGAGATCTATGTCCAGCAGTGGACGGGAGTGGGCTGATAATAATGTAACCCAGGTAAGTCTTGTCAATCTTGAAGATTATAATTTCATTTATGGTGTTTTATTGACGAATAATGAGAATATCAACCCACCATATCATATCATACTAAGTGGTAGAACATCAATCATACTAAGTGGTAGAACATATAATACATTACTAGAATCTATTAACATAACCTAAAATTATAACTCAACATGGATTATCCATCTCGCAAATTATTTATACATAATAATATCACAATCAAAACAACAATACTTGCTGCTTAACAGCAAACAAATTTATTTAAGACATTACATCTTTATTTTACATAAACAGAGACCTCACACAACACACTCATTATAAATATGTATATATTTGCCTACCTCGTAAAGGACTTAGCGTGATAACAATAACATAATATCACAAGAGAAATTCCCCGAAGGAGTAGACAGAGAAGTGCACTACACTCCCAAGATTCACCAGCTAACCATCGCATCATGGTATAAAAATAATAATATATACAATGTTATTCAAAAGTAAAATATAACTTTTTATTTCCCTTTTTAAACAAATCAAATTAAAAAAAGAAAAGTTTCATACGAGATCCATTCATATTGTAATGATACATGCATAATGTATGTATGTGGATATTATCGGCGTGCCACTTCACGAAATTGTATGTTTATGAATCAGTTACGTATATACTCGTACTTATTTAACACTGAATAACTGAATAGGAAATGCGTGGATATATTTTTGTGTGCCACCACATTAGTTAATACGTTTATTTAGGTTAATTAAATAAAGAAAATGTCACTATTATGTATATGTAGTAATATACAATACCACTCTTTATTCTAAAGCACATAACGAGAAAATACACAATACCACAGGAACAAGAAAGTACGGAAAGAACAATAGACCGTCTTATCGCTATAAGAACGATCTCAAGCGAGGTATTTGAATGAAATTCATTTAAAACTATTACAGTAAGACGAACGGAGCGCGAGGATGACAATATTAAGATGTTGCTTTTAAAGACATAAAATGAAGGTAATCTCTTAAAGTTATTGTTCATTTTGTTTACTGTATTTGTCTGCCTCGTTGGTCGACTAGTTGCAAACGCGACTACCGATAGAAAGGCCCTCGGTTCGATCCCGGAGTCTAATACTATTTGATTTATTGTATGTTAAAAATTTTACGTAATGGCTCGAAGTATGGTTTTATGGCCGGTGCCTGGAAATAGGCCTACCACCTATTCCATTGTGGGACGTAAACGTAATTGGTAAAACGTGGGAGCGTACTAGACTCCCCTGTCTACGTCTTCGAGTATTACGGGTGCAATGTTACATTTGTTTACTGTATTTTGCTTGTATCCTTCTAGTATAGTGTGTATTTCCACGAAATCGCTATGAATATATAGACAGCAGAAGAAATAAATTAGATACATAAGTACACATATGTACCAATTCATACACTTATGCAATTGGCATAATTAACTCGATAAAATATCAGCATAAACTTCGATAAATGCTCAGTCCATTACTTATCATGAAATATCTCTTCTATTTCGTTACTTCAGAAAAAATATAGAAAATGCGTAGGATATATTCAGATTAAAGTACCATGTGAATCGGAATGGATATTTTTCTACAACGAGAACCTTCGCGGCTCTTTTCCTATTGTTAGATGGGAATTGCTTTGCGGTTGAAATAGGTATAGTAGGTGTAAAGGTGCAAAATCGAGTGCGGATACTGTTTCTAATCCAATTTCCACTAAATCTTTCATTAATCAGACAAGTTCAGTAGATTCCTGACTTAATTGCAAGAGATAATGTTCCCGAATGTTTCGTGTTCATTTTCTTGTGACTAAACTTATATTGACCATCTGTAATTATAAATATGTATGATCGCACCCTGGATCAGTATAGTGAAACATGCTGAGAGACTTCCCATACTTGGATAAGTCACCCATACCGTATGATATGAGAAATGCTGACATCAAGAATTCGACATAACCAGGTTGTTGTCAAATTCTCGAATGTTCTTTAGAGACAGCTCCACTCCTTTTACTTGTCTTACAAACTATGTACAGTAGCTTCCGGTATGGAAGGGTTGAAATGATGGTACTTAGAGGGAGAGGGGCCTACACAATAGTGTTTGAAGTCCTAAGTCCTATTCGAAGTCTGATATGGACATGCATAGGACTGATAATAATTTAACATCATGTGCTAATTTTTGCTCCGTAATAGGCATGACCAATGCATAAGAACCTACATAGATACAAATCAGAACTAATTTGGAGGATCTTCTAAGTGCGTTAAGAATTTACTGAAAGTAACAAAACGATAAACAGGACCGTTGTGACGCTGTTATTCAAATTTAAGACGGAAATTGAGATAAACAATGATGACGAAAAGATTAACATTTCCATCGTCTTAAGACTTTAATGTTTTTTGCGAAGAAGATAAACAAAAAACGCTCGATGTTCGCTGCGATTGCTTTTTGAGGAAGTTTAGTCAAAAGTCAATTAGGATCAGCTCCTACTGTACGACACGGAACTGGAAAAACTTCGCAGGATAGAAAAAAGTGTCGAGTTCTGTCGGAGGCCAAGATTCAAAGGAGTAAGTCCTTTTGTCCAATATCTTGTATACTTATTCCCTACATATTCTCATGCCTATCTACTTTAGGGATAGGCAGATACAATGATTTTTATCGACTAAGCCACGTATAAGTTTCTATTAACAAACAAGAACGTATGACGGTTTTTGACGAAAGTCGAAGACACGAAAAAATTAATAGTTTAATATTCCTTAAATATTATAACTTACTTTAAAATAGCCATTACTTTTACATTTAAAATGACCAGAGTTTGGGATTCGTCAAATGATTTGTAAGGAAGCATTAACAATATGACGCTTGATATCATGAATGATGTATAAATTTGTAGATATGGAAAAGAGAACGTAGGAGAAATTGGTGAACGTAATGATATTTTAAACATTATTCCTTCGTAAAAAGCTGTAGGAAATTGTGAATTTCATTACGAATTATAACTTCTGTCATCTGTTATAATTAAAACGAGTGTCCTATTTTTTTTCTTTTTAGCTAAATTCATACAAATCTATTGCTGGCCGGTGTTATCGCAAATTACAAAAAGGCTACGGATTATCTTCAACGACAATTGGCGAAATTAACATACTCGTCGCAAAACATTTTTGTTAATAGAAAACATAGATGATTTTGCGCTTACCATTTTAAAACAACTTCTTTACAATTAAACTTTAAAAAAAGATATTTGAAGATAAATCTTTTTTTTTAATTCGACAATTAAAGAATTCGTAAATATTTGTGGACATGATTAAATTATGTGCCAGCTTGAACCTTACAACTCCAACCATGACTTACAACTAGCTTAGAACCTATCAGAGGTCCTTCTTCGTGAGCCCTCATCGATCACTCCGAAGGTCCGAGACTAATCAAGCCATTTCAAGAAAAGATACTTGAGTACATAATTTTCCTATTAGGTTTAGGAGCGAACTAAATTATTCACAAATTTGTTTTACATAACATAACTACATCAGTTAACATAGACTATTGATCACATCATTCGTCATAGTGAGAAAGCTTTAAAACACAAGCGCATACAGTTAAGTAGAGCTGCTAGCGTTTAAAACAAGAGCTCAGATTATATAATTTTCGAACTTGCCATGCCATGCCATGACTGCCCCACATTAGTTTATTGATTTATTTACATTATTATATGTTCGTATTATGGTTAAAATATTAACCGGTGGAAATAAAGATTTCCTGTTAACAGTGAAATATCGCGTTAATAAATTTTCAGGAATATTCGTCCAGAGAACTATTGAGCACAGAAATAATGTGAAAAGGTATAATATGTGAGCTTAAAATTAAAATTACAGTTTAAATGTGTATGTAACCAAGGTCCACTTAATTGAACAAAAATACATCAATTATCATTCCGTTACTGTTTTAAATCCATAAAATATACATAGATAAGTCCCATCTCAATAGGCAAGATTTTTTATTTAAAAAATCGTACTCAAATCGGTTCATCCGTTTGAGACCTGCTATTACACAAACAGACACACAAATACACATAAGTAATATACAGACAGACCCCAAGTTGTTCTACTTATAACACCCCAAGTTTTTGCGTCATGGTATAAAAAGTACTTGAGGGTAGCTAAGGACAGTGATGTTTGGCAATCAGTACTTTCTCCCTACCCCGTAAAGCACACGGCGTGACGTCATAATAATAATAAAGGAATTGGTGATAAAAAGTTTTGAATGTACGTGATGTATATATATTTTAACATCGGATTCATCATCATCATCAACCTACTCCTTTTAGCTCGTCACATCCATCACTCACTGCCAGTCACTGACAGCCAAGCCAGCCACTTTGCGTATATCGTCACTCCACCTAGCTGGAGGGCGTCCTACGCTAGATTTGCCAAGTAGCCATCTCCACGCCAGAACACGTCTGAACATCGGATTAAAAATAATGAAAAATGTTACATTACAAAATATCTATTAAACCCCGACTATATCTCAAACAATAGCTGTAATTAGAACATTACAAAAAACTACTTAATTAGAAAATTTTATAGAATGGAAGAGTAACATGTATTTTGTTCTCTATCTTTTCATCTTTATTATTTTTTACTGAAATAACCATTTTATTTCGTTCTACATTTTTCGTACTGTTACTTGATTCAAGTTAATAAAACTATTTCACGTCTGAACTTCAACTTGTTAATAAAACTATTTCGTCTTGAAGCTTGAGCTGTAGATAGCTTATAACATTTTCCATTGGAATTAGCTGTTGAGTAACTGTAGCGTAACTGTTGAGCTATGCTTTATATAGCTCAACAGTTACATTCAATTTCTTTAAATTTTTCTTTTTTATTTATCTTTGAAGACGATAAGCAGTTTGACTACAACTTTTTTACCGTCCCACTATTTTATATAGATCTCTCCCAGAGTCACGGAAGGTCTGGGACATATCTTATCACGCGGTTCCATTATGGATACCAATATAATAGTCTGATAAGTATTACAAAGAATAATGTTGCTAGAAATTAAATCGACATCAAAATAATGAGAGGTCTTTCCTAACTAAATATTTAATATAATTTTTATATCAAGAAAGTATTGTACTTCTGACTTCACCATTTATTAAAATAGATGTATGATAATATAATAGTCTGTGTGACAGTATCATTGGTATCCGAAACTGGCGTTTTTCTATGAACAGAGTAATGAATATCGAAGAAGTGCGACAATTCTGTAAGGATAGAAATGTAGCATTACGTGTTCTCTGCCTACCCTGCGAGAGACCCCACATCGTATTAAATAATATTATTCTCTGATATAATGAAAATTATGATTTCATAAAATAAAAAATATATCACAAGTATATTGGGAAAAGTAACTAAAGTAACTTTTTGCGTGTCCATGACGGCTTGTTTAACACAAGTTCCGCGCCATTCGATACGCTTCAGATAATACTATTCCACCCGGGCAATTACTGGTACAGCTACTTAATAAATATCTGCTCTCCATGTATTTTTGCTACCTTTAATCTTAAAAAGTCATGCTCATATTTTCCTAAATATATATGAAAAGATGAACGTAGCACATCTGGGAAGAATAAAGGTTTTCAGCATTCGGTCTATGCCTACCCCGTAAAGGATTTAGTGTGACGATATAATCATCTACAAAATATACAACAATTTAAAAAGATCAAATGAAAATTTGGAATTTGTTTTGTTCAACTACGTAACTACATATAAAATGTAATACAGACAGCTTAAGTCCTTAAACATTTTTTTGTAATATAACATATTTTACTATCTATCATTTTACTGTAAGCTAGGTCTAAAAAGGGTCTGTAAAAGTAATAAAAGATTAAAAGATATTAAGCAACACACTGGTTTATTCTCTATTGTGTATAATTTTCGTATTAAGTAGGATTTTACAATGTTCTAATTACAACTCATATCTGAGTTGTAATTATGACTAAGTACATTTTTATAACGGCATTTCACATTGTTTTAATTTGTTATGGAAACCTACATTCGAAGTCGAATCAAAATTTTGGAAAATAGTTCTTTAATATGGTATAATATATGTATAATATATGTATATAATATAGGTAGGTTGACATTTTTATATATTTGTTACGTGTATAATAGAGCTGCATTATATTTATATGTTTTGTATATCATAACTTTATTAAACTAATATGACAATAAATAAAATGATATTAGTATGCCGTTGTGCACGCATCACGGAAAAACTATTGGATAGATTTTAATTGTCTTTTAAGTATTTCTTCTTAGGCACTTGGTTTTTCTCTGAAATCTATACAGATATCTTCATTTAATTAAATGTTTTAAGAAACAACATTGCTTATGAACGCTACGTGTTAAGACGGTCAACTATACGTTGTTTCCTCACGTTACTATCCCAGATAATTTATATATTTTAAGTATCAGTAAAAAGAATGCCGTTGTTTACAAGTAAATTTGTAAAAAAGTATGTATTTGATTTTGATTCCTTTGCTATATACATATTATATATTGTTAATATCAACGTAGTCGAAGTAAAAGATAGAAAACAAACGTTCAGTGAAGTCCAATTAAAATTAACAACAATTACTAAGGATTTTTAATAAATCTTGGAAATTTAATAAATCGTGGATATTTAGACATGATCGAATTATTTTTCAAATATTCTCAGTTAACTAAAATTCAGTCTTTAATAAAAGGAAATTTTATTATTATCGAAAACAACTCGAAAACTTGACCGCAGGCCTACGTTTTTCCGGTACATTAAAGTATAAAGATAGGAAGAATTTTACTAACTTCTCAATTAGAAAGGATAACGGAAAATACGAATATCATAACAATTCTGTTGTTATTAAAACTAGAATATAAAAAGAACTGGCAAACATACCTTTCAAATTAAATGTATCGTAATAGTTTTAAATTAGTTTATTAAGAAAATATGTATTTTTCAAAGTTTATAATACGATTCTATTTTGTAAATCTACCAATATGATGTTACTTAGAGAAACTTTATCTACCAACGTATTGCAACTATATAGACAAACTTTTAACACCAAGATTTTCACACACATGAGAAAAAAAAAATTTATGAGGAAAAAAAACACGCAATTTTTGGAAAATTACTTACAGTTCCGCAGCTCCACCGAAGTATGTGCCAGCAGACCACCAAATACCGCTGAGGTACCACGTCGGCCTTTAGAGAGTACAGGGGTAGCCGGCGCTTGCAGACGTCGTAGTAGAATGCGCTTGGGCGGCGTGCGATCTCGCTTATAAACATCGGCCATAGAGCTGCGAATGGCCGCGTGGGACGATTTAGGGCGGTTGGGCGGGCGGATCTTGT